>WSTJ01000687.1:0-19678 GCA_019623705.1 Ceratobasidium sp. 428
TATGCATTCAGCCGCATCCCTCCCTCCGGGCTTTGTGGGTTCGTGACTCGCGATATTATCCCGACATTGAGTACATCCGACTTATCTCGTCGTTTCTAGGTTGTGTTGTAGGACCCCAAGGGCAATTTGGAGGTATGTTGTTCGGACCATTTACTAGATTTTGTGACTAAATTTGGGGAGGATGTTTTCAGCTGCCTTTTGGCTATCGTGTCTCACAATGGACTCTATTATCACGATCTTGACTGTATTCAAGACAACGCAATACATACGGCTGAACGGCAAACGAGATGTAAGTTAAACGTTGATGGCTTTTTTGGTACTTATTCATTGGAAAACAGCGACTAGTTCACATGATCCTTCGAGACGGACTACTATATTTTGTTGTCATATTAGCTGTAAATTTATCTAACTGTTTAACATATTATGTGAGTGAGAACCGCGCTTAATCTGAACGTGAATTTAGTGGGTGCTTATATTGGTCCATACTAGTTAGCGCCTGCTAGGCTGAGAGTTATTCTTGCTAGGTAGGCATTCAAGTTTCTACCGGTATCGCTAGCGCTCACGTTGTGTAGCTTTTGTCAATGTATAACGAGTACGCTCATTTCTAGCGCGTGTGGTGAACCGATTCTGACTACCGTAGGCGTCATGGTTTCTCGACTCCAACTGAATCTTCGCTCCGAATTCATTACCTCGCCTAGAATACCGATGTCTGAGGACCCCGGTGTCTTATCCCCCGTATCAGAGACGAGGCTACGAGAGAAGCAGCCCGATTTCAGCAGAACTTCAACTACTTTGTCCTCTATCATTCATTTTTTCCAGTCTACAGTCACAGAGATGGGAAGGGATGTTGCGGTGATTGAAGAGGGTGATAAAATGAATGTTGCCGGAGCCGAGTCGGATATTGAGATGGGTCCTATTCAGCTGGTCAGAAAAGATATAGCAGTTGTGCCGGCTGTATGTTCGTCCAGTTCGGAAGAACCCGAGCGACTTGAAAATACGAGCAACGCTACCCCTGCGATTGAAAAGAGTTAGGGTGGAGGTCGGGTAGATGCTTAGACAAGTCTTCTTGTTGTCTATATCTTCAAACATGACCAGAGAGCAATGTTGTATTTTTAGGTGTTAAGTGCAACCTCCACCCCATGGGGGCATTTCGTAATGGACGGAACCTTTTTTGACGTGATCTTGATTTGATATAGGCAAAGTGACGTGCCGGCGGATGTTTCCACCCTGTTCTCGCGTGATCCTGCTTCTTCTGTTTTGTGCTCCTTGATTGTTGCAAGATAAGCTGAGATTTGCCTGGAACCATGCTGTTTGCTTGGTGGCACTTAGCTTTTGACAGCAAGCGATCTGACAGTCTAAGCGCCAAACTTAGTTTCACGGGGTTTAAATCAACCACGCTATGCAACCCACTGACACTGCGGCGTAGCATTTTCGAGTGATATATACATATATATATATATTCTGGCCCATTTTGAGCTAAGCCAACCACATAGCAAGCTTACTGCCAAGGACCACTTCTGTTTTTGGAAGGGTTGATCGGAGTATTCACGTGACCTAGGCCACGTTAATCCTTGATCGATCATGGACTCCGACATTAGAAGTTGGCAGCCAGAAGATGATGGAGAAAATCCCCCGCCTTAGTCCTTTGCAACCACCACCGTTTGACCCCTGCTGATCCACCACTTGTTGAGCTTTGCCCGCAATTGACTGCGTTACTCGCCGCATCGACCCAGTTGACCGAGTACGGGGCGACTTAGGATTAGTGTAGGCATGAATGGGGTAATGGGATCGAGTGGCGACGATATGGCGGCGGTAGCTGCGATGATAGCGACGGTGACGCTACAGTTGTGAGCCAAACACTCTCACTCTTCGTCTTATGTTGGTAGCTCACAGTCTGTTGGCGGGCCTAAGATTGGCCTTTAAATATGTCATGCTTGCCTCGTTCGTTATGTTGGTTTATGATCACAGTGAGATGATGTGGATCTTAGTGGTGTTTGACAATCACAAATATGTTCGATATGACAGTTATTACATTTTCTGACGAGGTAATTCGACTATTGCGCCTGGCCACACAAGATTCATTCGAAACTTTGCTGTCAGGTTGATCGAATATGGCGGCGGAAGTGGACAGGCGCGACTTGGTTGTTTGCGCTTAACAGATACTCTACCCCGTTAATACTCATCGTCAATACGGTTTGTGAGTGCCCCGATTGAGTGGTATCCTGACAGCCCTTGGCTTGACACGTATTTGTCATAGCATTTCATGATCCATATTGGGTAGGCAAGGTGAGTTGGATCGGGAATGAGTGCGTGAACTCTGGATAACCTTCTGCACCTGTAGGCGTGAGTGACGTAGCCATGCCGTGTGACGGTAAAATCCGACTTACCTGAATCGCCAGCTGCGAAGACTTCCTCCCCTTCCCCGCAGCCTCTTCTGTAGCCTCCATTGGAAGTACGTTTTTGGCCTTGCTTTTTTTGACAGAATGTTAATCACTTGCAGTTCAGTCGCCGAAAGTGTGATACCTTCTTGTTCTAACACCTCTGACATTGCCAACTGACTGTCCTTGGCGCAGTTATTCTCATTTTAAGGTATGTGTACACCCTATCTTCCTAGTCGTCTTATCTCATCACTAATTCACATGAGCAGAACATATGGTACGCCCCTTCTGAGGTCCCCTGAACCATTTCGTTGACAGCGTTCCGTGATCGATTTTCAATTTCAGCACTCTTTCAGCGAAGTAAATACATTCTTGGAATGCTTTCGGCGTTGTGGTGTGGTCAGATGATTATAATGGGTCTGTCTTTGCGTGAGGCTGTTTGTGAGTCGCGATGTCAAGGAAATGTTGGGTTATTAATCGATATGTGTTCAGCCACACCTCCCCCTCCTGGCTCTGTTGGTTTGTGACTCGCTCTACCCTCCCGATTTTGAGGGTCTTGAGTTTATTTCATTGTTTTCAGGTTGCCTTGCAAAACCTCAAGGGAAACTTGGAGGTTAGTAATCCGGATACCTTGCTGAATTTCTGTGACTGAACCAGAGCATTCTCAGCTGACTTTTGGTTATCATGTCTCGTAATGGACTCAATCATTACCACGTTAACCGTATACAAGACCACGAAATACATGAAACTAAATGGCAAGCGCGATGTAAGTCGAACGTCGTGGGCTTCCTGAGACACTTACCTTTTAGATGATAGCGATTGGTCCAAGTCATCCTCCGTGATGGGCTACTATACTTTGTCGCCATACTGTCTGCAAATCTATGTAATTGTTTAACGTATTATGTGAGTTTGAACCTCCCTCGAGTTGAACTTAGGATGGTGGGTATTGACTCTTCTCTCACGCCAGCTCGCCCCTGCTATACTGAGGGTCATTGCTGCTGGGTACGTTATCTAGGTTTTTGTTAGTATCTTTCGCACTAATATTATGTAGGTTTTGTCAGTGTATAACGAGTAAGCTCTTTCCTGGCGCGTGCGGTGAATTATTTCTTACTGCCGTAGGCGTCATGGTTTCTCGTCTGCAGCTTAATCTCCGCTCTGAGTCCATCACTCCGCCTGAAATACCGATATCGCAGGACCCAGGTGCCTCATCCTTTGCAACCGAGACGAAGCTACGCGAGAAGCAGCCCACCTTTAGCAATACATCTACGACCTTGTCCTCTATCGCTAATTTCTTTCAATCCACAATCACGGAGCTGGGAAGGGACGTTGAGATGATTGAAGAGGGAGAGAATGGGGAGGCCGTTGGTGTCAACTCAGATATTGAGATGGGGCCGATCCAGCCGACGAG
The DNA here is from genome assembly GCA_019623705.1 of Ceratobasidium sp. 428. Lineage (NCBI taxonomy): Eukaryota > Fungi > Basidiomycota > Agaricomycetes > Cantharellales > Ceratobasidiaceae > Ceratobasidium > Ceratobasidium sp. 428. Next base: position 3,787 of record WSTJ01000687.1, read on the forward strand.
TAAAAGTATAGCGCCAACCGTACCAACTCTATCCTCGTTTAGTCGGAAGGAGCCCGAGCGGCTTGAGGATTGGAACAATGTCACCCCAGCAATTGCTAGGAATTCGGGTGGAGGCTGGGTAGATTTGTAGACAAATCTACTGATTGTATATCTATATATTCACATCACTTATTTTTGATATCGTAAATCAAGGCATATCTCGACATGTATTATGTAATGGATGGAGTCTCAAAGTCTGTTTGACTTTTCTGACGTGATCGTGATTTGGTATCAGGAACCTGGCGTGCCGGCGGCAACTTTCCACCCTGTTCTTGTCCTGACGCTCGTATCTTGAATCCTTTAGTCACTGCGAGAGGTTATGACGGCCGGGCCGAGAGGACTCTACAACCCGAGCCACCGCTCTCAGTTTCTTTAAGTTTCACGCGACTCTGACTCCGCGCTAATCCTTGATCGATCAGCTCCGGCACCAGACCTCGGCTAGGAAAAGAACATTGTTGAGCGAATTTCAATTCTACTTCATTGCTGCCCAACCACCCCCATCGACTCCTCACCTATTGGGATCATTTTGTAACATACTCCGTCGCTCGCCGAACTCACGCAGTTGGCTGACTACTGAGGGGTTTTAGAACAGAGAAGGCATGAATGAGGAGTTTGTGGGGTTGAACGGTGGTGGTATGGAGGTGGCGAGTCCCATGGCTGCGACAATGGCGTTACATCTGTGAGCGATTACTGTCACTTTTTGCCTGGATTTTGGTGCTCACAGTTGGTGGCTGGGCTGTAGCCTGGCTTTTAAATATGTCATGCTTGCCTCATTTGTCATTCTAATCTACGATCATGGTAAGCTTGCGTGGATTTTGTGGTGCTGCTAGCAATTACCACTCTGCTTGATATGACAGTGGTGACGTTTTCCGACGAGGTAGTTCAACCATCCTGTCTAGTCCTCACATAAAACTGATTTGAAACTTTGCTGTCAGGTTGATCGAATATGGCGGCGAAAGTGGACGGGCGCGACTTGGCTGTTTGCGCTAAACAGATACGCTACGGAGCTTTTCTTCATAGTTGACATAGTTTGTAGGTATATTTCGACCGAAGCGACACTCTAGCAGCCATTAGCCTGACACGTGTTTTTCAAAGCGTATCATGATCCACACTGGGTGGGCAAGGTAAGCTAAGGTCAAGGATGTTATTGCGTCATATCTCTAACATTCAACCTGTTCAGGCGTGAGTAGTGTTGCAGTATGACAACATCTCAGAATGCGGCTTATTTGAATCATTAGTTGCGAAGACTTTCTCCCTTTTCCCGGCGGTTCTGCTTTAGTTTCTACCGGAAGTATGTATTCATTCGTAAATTGTTAGCTAAAGTGCTGAATTCTCCTTCGAGTCTAGTTGCTGAAGGTACGAGTACCTCCTGTTATTTAGTTTCTGATATCGTTAGCTAATTGATCTGAACCTAGTTATCCTCATTTTAAGGTGTGTGTGGAACCCGTGCGCCTATATTTTTGTCCTATTACTAACCGACGAGTAGAACATACGGTACATTCTTTCGTCTGCCATATATGGGTCATTCCGTTGACAGTGCTCCACGATTTAATTGCAAATTTAGCCCTCTTTCAGCGAAGCAGATACATTCTTACGATACTTTCGGCGCTGTGGTGTGGACAGATGATTGCAATGGGTCTGGTCTTGCGCAACGCTGCCCGTGAGCCACAGTGATAACAAAAGTTCGAAAAATGATTTACCGTGTATGCATCTAGCCGCACCCCTCCCTCCGGGCTTTGTAGGTGCGTGTTACAATATCCTTCTAATTTAGACTATATTACACTTACATCAATTACTTCTAGGTTGCGTTATGGGACCTCAAGGACCACTTGGAGGTTGGCGATTTACAGAGCTGATTGTCTTTATAATTTACCTAACTCGTTTTCAGCGGCCTTTTGGTTATCGAGCCTCGTGGTGGATACAATCATCACTATATTGACTGTGTTCAAGGCTACACAGTACATACAAGCGAACGGTAAACGGGATGTAAGTTGAATGTGTTTAGCCTTTCTTAGCGCTTATCTGTTGGAGGACAGCGGCTGGTTCACGTTATCCTCCGGGATGGGTTGATGTATTTTGTCGTCATATTGACTGCAAATCTATCTAACTGTTTAACCTATTATGTGAGCCTGAGCTCTCCCTTGAGCTGAACGTGAAGCTAGGCTGCTAATTATTGGCTCACGCTAGCTGGCACCTATTCGTCTGAGAGTCATTATCGCTAGGTGAGGTGTATGCAGGCTATGACTGGTATTGTTGGTACTCATATCATGCAGCTTTTGTCAGGGAATAACAAGTGAGTTATTTATGATGTGTATTGTATGGTGAATCAGCTCTTACTACCGCAGGCGTGATGGTTTCACGGCTTCAGCTGAATCTCCGCTCCGATTCCATCACCTTGTCTGAAATATCAATATCTCAGAATCCCGGCGCTTTATCCTCTTCAACGGAGACGAGGACACACGAGAAGCAACTCGATTCTACCCGATCCTCTACTACTTTGTCCTCCATCCTTCACTTCTTTCAGTCCACAGTTACGGAGATGGAAAGAGACGTTGCAATGATTGAAGAAGAGGGAAATAGGATGACCGCTACTGGGGCCGAGTCGGATATTGAGATGGGGCCTATCAATCCGGCGAGCGGGATTGTACCAGCTGTACCAGCTGTATCTTCGTTCACTCCGGAAAAGACCAATGGCTCTAGGAAATGAGCGGTGTCTTAGATGGACAGTAGATGAGAGTTAGGGTGGAGGTCGGGTAGATTTACGGACAATAAATCCTCGTCTCTGTCTTCTTATTCGAAGATTACGAGGATTTTGTATCGATTTTCACGCTGTTAAACCCATACACCTGTAATCCGTCCTGGTCCCTTCATCGGGTGCATTATGTAATAACGGACTCTGTTTGGCTGTCTGACGTGATCGTAGTTTGATATTAGGAAGGTGATGTGCCGGCGGCAAGTTTCCACCCTGTTCTCATCCTGATCCTCCTAGGTTATGTTCCTTGATTGCTGTGAGATAGGCCGTGATGGCCGGGCCGAGACAACACAACTTAAACAACCACGCTTCACTTCCTTCAAGGTTGCCAGCCTACAAACCACCTCTCGTAAAGTTCCGCCATTTTCTCGCCAACTTGCTTCTAGCTAAGGCTTGCTTGTTGCTGGTAGCGCCCTCGAGGCAGGAATGTCTGAAGTGTTGAGCTCGAAGAATGGCGCAATGATTGATTCAATTTTTGCGGAGGGGGTGTTGCATTTGTAAGTGTACCTCGCCACTCTTCGCATGTTGGGAATCGATTGAGGAGATATTATAGATTGGCCGCCAAATATTTCATGCTTGCTTCGTTTGTGGTTTTGATTTATGATCACAGTAAGCCTAACATTCTACTCGTATCAACGAGCTGGCAAACCAGCTTCCAATCTTACTGATACAGTCTTAACATTCTCCGATGAGGTATGAACTTGGTTGTTCTTGCTATCCACTCACAAACCGTGTTTGCGCAAAGGTCGATCGAATATGGCAGCGAGAATGGACGGGCGCGACTTGGTTGTTTGCTTTGAATCGATACCTTACCGAATTGCAGTTCATTGTCAACCTTGTCTGTAAGTAAACCTCCGAGTTAGGTTGTTGCGAAATGCTGATCGTATCGGTAACCAGCGTTCCACGCGCCGTCCTGGGCTGGAAAAGTGAATATTTTGATTGTCACTCCTAAAGTCGTATACTAATCCCTGGTACTAGGCGTACGTTTCTAGTTGAATCCATTCAGGCAGCGTAATCCATCCGTGTTGTAGTTGCGAAAAGTTTATTGGATTCGCGGGGGGGTCAACTTTGGTATCTTTAGCTAGTAAGTTCTACCAGCCATTCTGCGAATGGTTTGATCACGGAGTGTCTCCTTTAATCAGTAGCAGAAAGTAGGCGCCACATTGGCTCGTTGCCCGGTACTAACAACTATCTGCTAACTTTACAGTTGTTCTGATTTTGAGGTGCGGAACCATTAAACCGATCACAACTAGGTCCGCCCAACTAACTTCAATTACTCTAGGACATACGGTTGGTTCACTTGGAAACCGATTGCAAAACGTGATATCAATGCTCTTCGATCGTAGCGCTGTATCAAAGAAGTACATACGTCCTCGCTATCTTAGCATTTATGTGGTGCGGCCAAGTAGTGATTATGGCGACTACGATGTTAAACGCTACTCGTGAGTACAATTCATTCCCCGCCTCTGCGGAAACATCATCTCCCGCTTTCAAGGCTGACTGCTTGCGGTTGGTTCCTTGTAGAGGTACCGCTCCCACCAGGCTTGATAGGTTCGTTCCTGTATAAGTCTAGATCGAATCGGGTGCTGAAGCACGTGTGACCAGGCTGCATCCAGGGCGGGCAGGGGCAATATATAGGTTCGTCAGATATCTACATTCACGCTTGTTGCCCAGCAGGTCAAGCTGACATTCTTCTGGCGGTTCAGCGGCATTTTGGTTAGCGCCGCTTGTGATGGATACTGTTATCACGGCTTTGACAGTATTCAAGACTGCGAGATTCTTGAGTCAAGAACATGGGCGAGTTGTACGTTCTTTCTCGCTTGTGGCAACCCCACAAAATTGAGCACTATTTTGCAGCGATTAGTTCATGTGATTCTGCGGGATGGGCTGTTGTACTTTGCCGTGATCCTCGTCGCAAATCTGTCGAATTGCTTAGCCTACTATGTACGCCAGTGCTCGAGGTTACACTCACTTTTCCAGGCCGGTGCTGATTATATGCGTTTTCCTATTAGCTCGCTCCGCCAGATCTGAAGGTGATTGGCGCTAGGTCAGTGCTTTTGAGGCTGATTGGCGGACATCTTAATTCCTAACCTTCGTTGAAGCTTTTCCAATATTATAACGAGTAAGCCTTTCACCACTATGCTATGTTGACAATCCCTCACTCTACTTGCTGGCCTTAGTTATGATGATTTCGCGACTCCAACTAAACCTCCGTTCCGACTCGATCTGCTCTCCAGATATCAGCGATACAGTGCTCTCTCTACCATATGGCGCCGAACGAAAAGGTGAATCGAGCGGAACGTCCACGTTTACATCCTCTTTGTCTCAGTTTTTCAGAGATACTGTCACGGAACTTGGAAAGGAAATTGGAGAGGAGATAGTAGGGGGAAAGGCGGAGCCGAGGCCGAGCGCGCAATCGAGGTCTGTTGTTGATGTGGGGCCCGCGAGGGAGATTGAGATGCTACCAATTCAGCCGATTGGTGGTGACATAGGAGAGGTAGGGGTACCGGATCACGATGTGCTCACGTTTAATCCCGAAGAAGTTAAACGACTGGGGTACCATCTGTGAGATGGATTCGAGGATTACAGGCAACGTAACGAAAATAAATCAAAGGAGGGTTTCAATGGCTTAGTTATTATTGTCTTCAGTTTCTGTATCATAGGACGTCCGGTGAGGATATGTAATACTATACTCATGGCTGTTTATCGTTTGACTTAGAGTCGACTGTGGCGCATTGTAAGAAGGGTAATTATAGCCCGAGCAGTGTGCTCTTACCCCGCGTAAAGCCTAAAAGATCGATCGCCCTACATTTCATCGCCGATCATTTTGCCATATCGGGCCACCACATTCCAATTCATGGTATTCGCGTAGCCATAATCATCAGTCTCAGCCTTCTACGCCCGTGTTCTCGGGGCTTACGTTGCTCACTGGGAGCGTCCCCCTCTGACCTGAGCTTAACGCGTTTGCGAGGAGGCGCAAACTTGGTCCATCCAGAGTAAGACCTCGAAATATAAATGTTTTAATTGGAACTAAGCACCATCTGCTGGATTTTGATATATTAGAGCCTAAGTTGTGGCTAGTGAGATGATAGGTGTGATCCTCATGGGGGAGTCACAGAGCTTGAGACTGCATGTACATTGAATAACTTAAATATATAAACTAAGCAGAGTTACAGTGAGCACCAGCAGAGGAGCAAACAAGTAGCTCGGGCGTGTATACGGTGAGAGCTGGTTACCGTATTCGCATCGTGTCAGCGTTGATTTGTACATTCAACTTACAGCTAAGGTTGCTGTTACGGCCAGCGGCGGCCGGCCATTATCTAAGTGTATTTGAAATCGGGTAACTTTATTTCAAATATCGGGATCCGGCTCGTAAGCTACCCGGACACCTCGTAAAAGCACTTTCTCCATCCGACCACCACCATCTCAGATTTCTACACCCCCTCTGCAATGTCTGCACCTCGCATCTATAAGTCAGCATACCCAGACTATGTGATTCCTCAACAATCTGTCTTTTCTAAACTTTTCCCTAAAGAGCCGTGGTATGACGAAACACTCCCTGCGTTTATTGATGCCAAGACTGGGCGAACGTTGTCCAGGGGGGACGTGCGGGATTTATCGTTGCGATTGGGATATGGAACACGGAACTTGTTGAAGACAAAACGAGGGGATACTATTATGTTGTTTAGGTGCGTAGGTTTTCCGTTGGTTTTGTGGTCTTTATACCATATTCATTTGTTCCATCTAAATAAATAGCCCTAACTCTCTCACATGGCCTATTGCACTATTTGGCTGCGTTGCAGCCGGCCTGCGATGTACTCTCGCCAACTCCTCATATACCCCTCCGGAACTTGCCCACCAGCTCAAAGACTCCGGCGCAGGATACGTCCTCGTCCATCCCTCATTCGTTCCAACCCTCCTCAAAGCGTTCGAGGTGCTCAAGGTACCTGCGGACGAGGCAAAGAAACGTGTGAGTACAGAACTGCCGGGTGCACCTCGATCGAGGTTGTTGATCGTGTGACGGCTTCATTAGGTCATCTTGATGAACTTTGGCGAAAAGGCATCTGGCGCAGGGCTGGAGGGGTTTGTGCAGTTTGATGCGCTGCTGAGCGGTGGGAAGCTTCAGGAGGAAGAGAAATTCGATGGCGATTTGTCGAATGAGACGGTTTATCTTTGCTATAGCTCTGGTACAACCGGTCTTAGTAAAGGCGTCGAGGTTAGCGTAACGCTTATTTGACAAGGTTACCGCCTAACCCGTATTGTAGACCACACATCATAACCTGAACACTGTTCTCACTTGTTGTAGAGCCGCTTTCCCCGGAATGTACCCAGGCAGGGATGTGATGTTGGGTATCCTACCTTTCTATCATATCTATGGAGCGGCCAAAATTTTGCACTACCCGGTGAGTCTCCATAATTTACTCGATTTTTCATCATATTTACCCTACGGACAGTTCACACTTGGAATACCTATCGTCATCTCTCCACCATTCAACCCCGAAGAGTTCTGCTTCTACATCCAAAAATACAAAATCACTTGTTCGCTCATCGTCCCCCCGGTCCTCGTCCTTCTCGCATTACATCCAGCTGTGGACAAATATGACCTCTCAACGCTCAAGTTCTTCTTTTCGGGCGCTGCGCCACTCGGAGCGGACCTTATCGCGCGTGTACAAGCTCGGCTTGGAAAACGCGGTGCAAACGTAGTTGTTCCGCAAGGATATGGATTGACAGAGACGAGTCCGACATGTTTATTGCTGCCGATTGGACGGGCGGATGACAAAGTGGGATGTGCTGGAGAGTTGTTACCAAACATGGAAGCGCGGTTAGTCGGGGAGGATGGGGCGGATGTAAAAGAGGGTGAACCAGGAGAGTTTTGGTTGAGGGCGCCGTCAGTTATGAAGTGAGTCCCTGGTATTATTATTCAGGAGAGAGTGGGTATTAATAATTGACTAGGGGATACTTGAATAATCCAACGGCGACACAAAACTCCATCACACCCGATGGTTGGTTCAAAACCGGGGACATCGCGGTTCGGGACCGAGACGGGTTTTTCATGGTTGTCGATCGGTTGAAGGAATTGATCAAATACAAAGGGTTCCAAGGTATGAACTGGTTGTACCTAAATCTCCAAATCACGCTTATCGTCTGGCTGTTCCTAGTCCCTCCCGCCGATCTCGAAAACGTTCTGCTCACTCATCCCGATATCATCGACGCCGGTGTGATAGGCGTTCATTCTGAGGAACAAGCAACTGAGCTTCCACGGTGGGTTTCATTTAACGTATCTCGCCCCACATAAAACTCTAATTGATCGATTACCCCGCACCTCATCGCCGATCGTTTCTCCACATCGACCCTCGCACGCCAATCCTCTCCACGCCTTCCAAATATGTCGTCACAATAACCGGTTTTCATTTTACACGCACGTGGTATTTACAGGGCTTACGTCGTACACCGTGCTGGAGCGTCTCTCTCGAAATCTCAGCGAGAGGCGTTTGCGAAGGAGCTGCAGAGTTGGATCCAGGGTAAAGTCGCGAAACACAAGTACTTGCGCGGAGGTTAGTGCTATCTATTTTTGTACCAATGCTCTGGGGATTGACGTGAGGCCGGTGGAATAATAGGTGTGGTTGTTATCGACGCGATTCCGAAGAGCGCAGCTGGAAAGATTCTGAGAAGACAGTTGAGGGAAGTGGCGAAGAAAGAGATCCTAGAGGAAAGAGGTCCGAAAGCAAAGTTATAGATGAATTTCGGGCAAAGATGAGTATATCTTTGAGGTTGGACTCAAGATCTTTACCCTTGCACATCTTTGGGGACTATGAAATATAGCACATTTATCTATCGAGCCAACATCTCATTTAAGCCCGTGAAAGGACGCCTGATAACTGTCTTCTGAAATTCGTTCTCGATACCCGAATTCCGATGGTCGGAAATTCAACGGGGGTATACAGGTGCGCTGGAGCACAAAAATCATTTGCGCTCGAGAAATATTTTACTGAGTAGAGGGAGGACTGGTACATAGACAAGGCAGCCAGGCCTAAAATTAGGATTTAGAGCTAGGTGGGTGGCAACCAAGTGGCTATACAATCGGCCCTGAGCGTGTGGCAGGACGTTCACGCGGAGCCCTCGGTCATCGGTTCTCTTGGCTGTGCGTGATCGGCCACGTCGAGCCATGTAAAAATAGCCTTCAACCTCCCTCTCCCACCATCCCCCTTTCATCCCTACCTACCATGTCCTCTGTTCGCATATACAGATCCTCGTACCCTGACTATGTCATTCCTCGGCAGTCTATATTTTCCACACTGTTTCCCAAGGAACCTTGGTACGATGAGTCTCTCCCGGCGTTCATAGACGCTGTGAATGGGCGGACACTTTCACGGAGGTATGTACGAGATCTTTCGTTGAGGCTCGCCTACGGGTTGCGGAACGTGTTGAGTACGAAGCGAGGGGATACGGTTATGATTTTCAGGTAAGAATGATCTACTTTATCGTCAACTCGAGACTTACATTCGCATCCAACAGTCCTAATTCACTTATATGGCCTGTTGCATTGTTGGGATGTGTTGCAGCCGGACTCAAATGCTCCCCGGCCAACTCAGCCTATACACCTCCTGAACTCGCACACCAAATATCCGACTCGGGTTCCGGATATGTCCTGGTTCATCCTGCCCTCGTCACGACTTTGCTAAAAGCACTTGAAATGTTAAAGGTGCCCGTAAACGAGGCTCGAAAGCGCGTGAGTAATGTTGCTTGAAGTTATTTTGGTCGAAAATTTGACCGAGTTGCATTAGGTGATCTTGATGAATTTCGAAGAGGCCGCCCCGAACGGCCTTGAAACCTATGTTCAGATTGATTCGCTCTTGAAGCGTGGGAGCCTCCAAGAGGAGGAAAGGTTTGACGGGAGCCTGTCAAACGAGACAGTTTACCTGTGCTATAGTTCTGGGACGACTGGCTTGAGTAAAGGTGTAGAGGTAAGTCCCAGCCTTATTCCAGGAGGCTCGACTTAACTCAAGCCATATCAGACTACACATCATAATACCAATGCCGCTTTTACGATGTCTCGCGCAGCCTTCCCTGAGATGGTCCAAGGTCGAGACATCTTACTCGGGATCCTGCCGCTCTTCCATTCGTACGGAGGGTTGCATCTTATTCACTATCCGGTATGTTTGTCCGAACTTTCAGGTTAAACGATCCGCTAAAATAACTTGGGATATAGCTCACAATCGCAGTCCCAGTCGTGATCGCCCCCGCTTTCAACCCCGAAACATTCTGTGCCTCGATTCAAAAATACAAAATTACCTGCGCACTTGTCGTCCCGCCTGTCCTAGTCGTACTCGCCTCCCACCCTGTCGTCGAAAAATACAATTTCTCCTCGCTCCGATTCTTATTCTGCGGCGCCGCACCACTCCGAGCCGAGCTCAGCGCAAGTGTTCAGGCAAGACTGCATACGAGAGGGGCAAAAGGCTTGTTGATACCGCAGGGATGTGGTTTGACGGAAATGAGCCCGACGATATTGTTAACTCGGCTGGACCGCGCGTTGGATAAAGCCAACACTGCGGGAGAACTTTTGCCGAATTTGGAGGCAAGATTGGTTGGTGAGGATGGAGTTGATGTGAAGGAGGGTGAGGCTGGTGAGCTTTGGTTGAGGGGACCTTCGGTTATGAAGTAGGTTACCATTCATCCAGTGTTGTTTTATACTTGCTAATACTAAGTATCTATAGAGGGTATTTGAATAACGCGACAGCTACTACTAACGCGATTACTCCTGACGGCTGGTTTAAAACGGGGGATATCGTGCTTCGAGACAAGGACGGATTTTACACGGTTATCGATCGTTTGAAGGAGCTCATCAAGTACAAAGGGTCTCAAGGTGAGTTTCATGTACCCAGATGCTTGCCAAGATCAACCCAAGCTGATTGTTCGAATAGTTCCGCCAGCGGATTTAGAGAACGTTCTGCTCACTCACCCTGATATTATTGACGCCGGTGTGATTGGGGTGGAGTCCATTGAACAAGCCACGGAATTGCCGAGGTTCGTCTCTTATTATCGTCGAGCTGATCTCAGAATGTTAAATATCATTTTGGATGATAGAGCGTACGTAGTTCACCGAGCAGGCTACAAATCATTCAAATCGCCATCTGAACGAAAAGCGTTTGAAACTGAAATTCAGACTTGGATTCGGAGTAGAGTCGCAAAGCACAAGTATTTGCGTGGAGGTAGGTTTAATATATATTACTAGAGGGACACAAGACACTTAGCATCATCCCCTTAGGTGTTTGTGTGATAGAAGCAATACCTAAAAGTCCAGCGGGAAAGATTCTAAGGAGACAACTCAGGAATTTAGCAAAAAAGGAGATGAGCGAGGGTCTGAAAGCAAAGCTATAGTGCGCTATGTCTCAATATCTTCTGTCTTCCGTCTATAGCCTCATCCGGCAAATGAATCAAATCGGACATTTAGCATGTATCGATGTAGCACATGGAACCAGGTTGATAACGTCACGACCAGATCGATGTGGAGGAAATGGTGACGCATATAAGAACCTCATGACTACTTCGGAGCTTCCCACTCTCAACCACCATAATGACCCCAGCTCTCAATGTCGAGAAATGCCGCGCAGCTTTTCCAGGGTTGAAGAATGGATATTTGTTTGCTGATAATGCGGGAGGGTCACAAGTGAGTCGGGTTATTTCTATGTCTAATCATTTTTCATCAAGTGACCACCTGCCCGAAGTGTCTAAAATCGGTAGTAGACAAGATCTCGGACTATCTACTATATACCAACGTTCAAGTTGGTGAGTGTTAACTTGAAACACGGCCAGCCCAAGTATAACATATCCTCTATGCTCAGGTGCGGATTATTCGGTCTCGGTAACTTCGACAAACCGGGCGGACGAAGGATTCAGCACTACCGCGAAACTCTTCAACGCCAAGTCACCTTCTGAAATCACCCTAGGAAACTCTTCGACTAACATGTCTGAGACGCTGACTCGGGCAATGGAACCGATTATCGAAGATGGAGATGAAATTATTGTCTCGGATGCGGACCATGAAGGTAATTTTCGTGACATATAAATAGATGCGCAAAGTAACTCACCTCGTACATTATGGGCAGCCAATGTGGGATCTTGGGTTCGTCTGGCGGAGCGTAAAAATCTCAAGCTACATCATTGGGTCCCAAAACCTGCACCCGGGTCGACAAATCCTTATGCGGTTTCTCTCCGCGTCGACGATTTGATTCCGCTACTCAATTCACGCACCCGTTTGGTGGCGTTTACTGCGTGTTCCAATATCCTTGGTGAGCTAGTCGACGTTGAGGGTATTACGAGAGTTATCCGGGAGCGCACAAAAAGTACAAGCAACTCGCGAGGAGCCGAAGTCTGTGTCGATTGCGTGGCATACGCACCTCACCGTCGGATGGATGTACAAAGATGGAACGTTGACTATGCATTCTTCTCTTACTACAAGGTAAGTTCAGCATGTGCCTCTTTGCATCATATTTATGGAGTGTTTGTAGTTGTACGGCGCCCATTCAGCCGCCCTATACACCCTAGCCGAGTCTCATCGTAAACTAGCCTCTCTTGCACATTATTTCCTCCCCATTCACGAAGGATCACCCTACAAACTCCAACCGGGAGGACCCGGCTACGAACGTAGCTATGCCGTCACAGCTGTTCTCGAATACCTAGAATCCCTCGGCGCCTCTCAGAATCTAGAATCCGGGTTTGCGCGCATTGCGGAGCATGAAGCCAAGATTATGCGTCCGCTCATGGAATGCTTGTTGTCACCTGAGATGCAAAAACGTGGAGTGCGGATTGTTGGCCCCGAGTCTGCAGATCCCAAAGTCCGCGCGCCAACCATTAGCTTTGTGGTGGTAGGAAATAATCCGGTTCGAAGCCCGGATATTGTGAAGGAGTTTGATGCACTTGGCGATGTGAGTAAATGCTATCACTTATACACTGTTCGTTGAATATAACGTTGGTGATTATTTTAGGTCGGTATCCGCTACGGTCACTTTTACGCACACCGACTATTCCGCCGCCTTGAGCTTGACCCGGATGATGGTGTGGTTCGAATTTCATTGGTTCATTACAATACTGTAGCCGAGGCCGAGCGTTTGGTGAATCGGTTGCGAGAAGTACTTCTGAAATGAAGTATCCAATGATATTAGTACTCGGCTAAATTGGAGCTACCAATGCGCATACCTTATCAGATGACTATTGCGCTATAGTTTAAACGTTATATCCCAACGTGGGCCGAGTTTAGACTGGAAGGACAACCGGATAACAGCACATCTTTTCTCTCGTATGACAAATCCTCCGCGCATAACTGGAATATTTTTCTAGAAATTCAATTAGATGATACAGAGAAAGGTTTCCAGGACCCAGCATGGCTCAGTTATGTTAACAGCCAAATGAGATGCGTATATACATATGACGGGTAGCTGGAGTAATGTACACGATTTCATTCCGAACAGAGAAAAGATAGCGTATCGAGCAGCAAATTCAGCGAAAGAACAAACAACGAACAAATAGTCTGTAGCATATCATATCTTGAAAGCGTAAAGCGTGTGGTATCTAGCTGCGACCGCAATATCCGTTCGATCAATATCGTCAACCGCACCCTGTATAAGTTGCTTCGCCCTGTCTGGTTCCACCCCAAACATCTGGAACGGTACCTCCATACTCCTCCACATGGATTTCCAGGTCTTATTCGCTAGTCTCCCTAACTGTTTAGAACGCGCATCCTCCGGCCAGGTATTTCCAGGAAAAGTATACGATTTGGTCCGTATGGTTCTAAACCCTAGTTGCTTGTCCCCACCAGCCCCTCGTCGAGATAACCATAGCTCTGACTCTGGGGCGAGCAATTCAGGTAAATCACGCCAGAGATACGGGTTGACGCCCTGTCGAATGAGTGCCTGACGAACGAACAAGGAGGCTGCAGTCAATCCAGGAAGCTTATCGCCAGCAGGAACGTCGGGATCGAGTGCGTCGAACCCATCGATTTCGGAATCACTAAAAAGAAAGATTCCTCCAGGTTTGAGAATTCGATGAACATCTCGGATGAGGTCCTTTGGGTTTTTGATCTACGTTTGACTGGTCGTTAGCGCCAAGGATAGATCATTCTAGCCGTAAAAGGCTCACGTGTGCCGTGGATTGTCGTATATGCACTATGTCGAAGGAAGCGTCCGGAGCTGCAATCCCGTTGTATAGATCGTAGACCTCAAAGACGATGTTCGATCTCGGTACGTGGGGTGTTAACGGAATGTTGTCGACACTGAGAAAGTCGACATGAGGAAATTGCTGAGCCATTTCTTGGACCCTGAACAATTTAGTTATGAAATAAAATGAGACGAAGCTTAAAATCATACCAGGATCCTTCGGCAGTCACCATGTCAAGAACCTTTTTCCTCTCTGTCTCTCCTGGGGTAGGCGCCAAGACCTGCTCAACCGGTCCCCAGTATTTGCCTTGCAGAATCATCTTGAAAACCATGTGATGATCTAAACACCGTTGAATCTCGCCCTCGTCTTGAGGTAAACTTATGGCCACATTGACATCTGCGGGAAACATACGACCGCTCACTTCCAGGAAGTAATTTGAAAAATGATTCGAGAACACGGACCAACGATTTAGAAGCCTAAGCACACACCATGAACCTCAGTAGACGCCAGGGTTTCTGCACTACCACTGGCCATCGACGAACTTGAATATAACTCGGGATCACTTCGTTCGTCGTCTGAATTGATATCATCGATGAAGTATACTGGTGCGCCATCCATCTCAATCGGATAGTTGCTCATGTCTGCTTTACGATTCTTCGCACCGGTCGAAGTGGTGGTAGTGGAGATAGAACATCTATTTGATGTTACCGCAGCGCAGGTTTATATTGCCACTGACCGGCCATGACCGAGAACAACGAATCGAAATTCGACTAGGAAGAAGTCAATACGGCCAGTCTAGTCTAGGTGTGGTCAGCACAGCCATTTGCGTAATGGTCATCAATCAAAAGATCAAACTCTTTCAGAGACGTCACATCTCTGACATGCATGACAGGTCTCAGGTGGTGAGCGGGACCGCTCGCCGTACGAGCATCCTTTTTTGCCTTTTTTGCCTGCCGGGCCGACCCAGTTACTATATGGGGTATTACTATAATAGGAATGTTTCAGCTCGGCGGATGGGTAGGCGAGCGCGATCGAATCCCGGAAACGTGTTCAGAACGCCACATGTGAAATAAACTCTACTATCAACCGTGATGTAACTTGATCGTTGCTTCGGTCGGGGTCGATGTGAAGCACTTGAGTTTCAACCGGATAAAGGTTTGACTGTAAGTTATTGTGAGGCTCGTCTGAGAGATAATGTACGCGCTTTTTGCCATCTAAATCGCCGATACTGGCAAGGGAAATGGCTATACCGGACTGCCCCGGCACTTGAGACCTAGGCAGTGTATGAGGTATATGCGGATATTGTATATTAGGCTCTATATTGACGGAATGTTAATAGTGGCTGACAGGTTGCTTACGTGGTAAGATTTAGCCATGTACTCTGAGCGGTTAGCTCAGTCACATTGGACTCAGACTTACGCTTGCCAATATCAATCATGTCATTTTGGCTCAATTGCCTAAGATGGATCATCCGATATGTGTTTGCCCCTACTGCCTGGACAGCCTATAATTTGGTTGAGATATGCTTCTTCGATCTCTGAGCTATACTGAACCTCGCCTGCCGACGCGCTGCGCCGGGTCACGTGGCACGCGCAGCGACGCGTTCGACTTGGGCCTGACTACACCGCCAGGTGACCGGGGACGTTCTATAAACGCCCCCAGTTTAATGTGTACGTTATATATAGTATTTGTAAATTGAATACAGTTGTCATGCTTGGATACTGTAACCAAGGTGATAGAGTGGAAGCGTGGTATCAACAAACACGTCTTATTGACCCATTAGTATAAATTTTTGTCCCTTGGTGCCAGCGCAAAGGGATGATAATACTATTAGGCCCTTGTATTGGCAAAAGTGTTTCCAAATCATGACGAGCACATAAATATTATACTCCAGTATCTAATTAAGGGCAGGCCATGTGGACTTGACGAACTCTCAGCACGGCAGCA
>WSTJ01000688.1:0-19668 GCA_019623705.1 Ceratobasidium sp. 428
CAGCTTGTACATTACGTGCTAGGCTGTTCGCAATGACAAGCAAGGTGACTTCAGCCTAGCACGTAGTCGTGCAGGCGTTTCCCCATCATCGATATTGTGCCGTGGAGTTGCAAATCAGCTCTCAAACCGCCACTTTGCTCACGTGATATACTCCCGCATCAAACTCGACAACGACCGTTTCGTCAGTGTTCAGCCAACTCTCCTCAATGCTTCTCTACCCTTGCCTCCTCCACCTAATACGACATACTACTTGCTACCCGGTGCGCCCACCCAACCCACAGGCCTTACTCGCGTCTCGATGCTCCGGCTTGCACGGCCTATTGCTCCGTGTCCGGTTCCTAAATTCCATCAGAATCTGACGATAGCGGCCCAGCCTGGTGCCGCAACCGTAGGCGAGGGGTGCCTTTGTCACCGACTCGAAGCCAGCCCCAGCCCTGCTAGGGCTGAACTTAGGTTCGAGAGAGAGAGCAATCTGGCAACTCGGGTCCGATCCGATAGGGGGTGGGTTTGAAGCAATATTAGCCGGGGTCAGGTACGAGTCAGTCTACTAATCTGTGAATTAGACCGACGGCTATTAAATTATATCATACACTGAATTGCCGGCGTTGTTACGCAAACTCCAGGCAGTCTCCAGGCTTGACGTAGGGAAGGATGGTGCCGAGATAAATGTTGTCCTCGGGATGCGTAAGTGAGTGACCGGAACTTTATCAAAATCTGATCTACAAACTCGAGCAGTGATTTGGCAGGTACTTGCCGAAACTACCGCCCGTGAACCTGGCCCCTATAAAGGGTGACTCTTATATAATAACTATGCAGTTTCATGCGAAAGCTAGGTTTATGCAATAGCTGTCTATGCAAAGCCCGCATGATATTTCTCGCCTATACTCGCTGGAGCATCTACGCGGCTGTATGCGCAGAACTCGTTGCACCTACTGCTACCGATAGTGAAAGAACAAGACCTCTCTGCCCCCTCTATGCCCGCCATCATATTACCCCTAAACCTTGCGGTTAATGAGCTAGGAATGGTGCCTGGCTCGACGATATCTTGCTCCTGTTCCTGGGTACGTCACCCGAGGATTATATGCTTGCCAAGACTGAGGATTCTGTTGCGGCCTGTGAATCTACTACGCCTCATTTCCCTTGGATAAAGGGGCCAAAGGAGCGAACTATTGACTGGAGCCCCCCCTCCCCCTTCAAACCTTTAGCGTTTACATCTGGTATGACTCAACTGGCAGTAGTCATCGCTGCTATTTCCTGGTTGGCGTCGGTGGCCGCTCCTGTTTCAGCCCAATGGACACTCACTCAAGGAGGCACCACCGGTATGTGAGTACACTCTTTTGCATTACTCCAATCTTAGTGACTCCGGATGGCTAATTGTCCGTCAGTGCGGCAATGCAAATGACAGTCGCGACCTCCACCAATGTCGTTATTGTTGATAAATTTGAGCAAAACCCGCTGCACGACCAGAGCGGTCACCCTGCTCTGGGAGCTATCTATTCAGTCGTCTCCGACACTGTACGGGCATTGGACATTGTGACAAATAGCTTTTGTGCAACAGGCACATGGCTTTCGAACGGGACTTGTGCGTCTCTATATTTCAGGAAAATGTAGGGCTAATTGATTTTTTTATGTACATGAAGTGATCAACGCTGGAGGGAACCCGGTTGTAGCGCTTCCCGGTTCCTCCTCGCCGAATGGGCTTCAGGCAGTTCGCCTATTCAACCCGTGCGCGGACAATGGGAATTGCAATTTCTATGAGAGTCCATCCGTAAGTTTGGCCAACAATGACCGATTTTCTATTTTTCAGCTGACATTACCAATGTAAACATAAAGCGAATCCGACTTACATCTTCCCGTTGGTATCCGTCATCAGTCCGTCTTTCGGATGGGTCTGCACTAATATTCGGCGGTGCTTATGGGGGAGGCTGGACAAACTTCGAACAGCTGAATAACCCAAGCTACGAGTATTATCCGCCTAAGAATATCAATGGATATAACGGTGCGCGGTAGATTAGAGTCGAAGTACCCACTATACTAATGCCATTACGCAACAAAGGTCTACAAATTCCCTCTCAGTTTCTAAAAGACTGTAAGGCCATGTTTTGAGCCGTGCAGGAGTAATAACATATGTACGCATAAACAGCGCTACCACATAACATGTTCCCGCATTTGATGTATGTCTGGTTTTCATCCTCGTCTCGTTGCCCAGCTAATTGATAAGTATCCAGGCTTCTCCCAAGTAACAGCATCTTTGTTGCGGCAAATAAGATGACTAGTACGTTATTATCTGATTTCCTTGCACTATATCAAAGGCCCATGGGGCCAGCATTCGTACTCAACTTTCGTTTATTACTGACACGCTACTAGTGCTTCTAAATTGGCAAACCAACACCGAGACCCGGCTCCCCAACCTTCCGAATGGCCAGACTGTGACGTACCCCATGAGCGGTTGTGGTGTGCTTCTGCCCCTTTCTTACGAAAACAACTACAAGCCCGAAGTGATGCTCTGCGGTGGCTCTGAACTTTCGTACGCCCACTTTTCTAAGCTGATATCGACGGTCGAGAGGCTAACATGAAGCGCATATATAGTGACACTCTGAAGGAGAACGAAGTTAGCTCTCAGTCGCCAACTAGTAAGCAATGCTCTCGCATGGTACTTGACTCCGCAGGTATAGCGGTCGTACGTTTCTCCCATATTGTTACTGTTCATGGCTCTCTAACAGTTGCTTGTATTCTGGTAGGGTTGGGCAACTGAGCAGATGCCTTATGGTCGTGGTGTGTTTCTCCATATAGCTAGCTCAATCCCCTTATGCTAACCCAATGATAATCCTCCCCGCCTACTAGTCATGCCCGATGCTGCGATTCTTCCTGATGGCAAGATTCTGATTCTCAACGGCGCGAAGACAGGAACTGCTGGGTACGGCAACGTTCCGGACCAGATCGGCCAGTCAAACGCCGATAACCCAGCCTTCACACCCATATTGTATAACCCCAGCGCGCCAGCAGGCAGCCGGTTCAGCTCAGCCGGTATGCCAACTTCAAGTATTGCACGATTCTACCATTCGGTGTCGTGAGTAATGCTTACCGAGCCATACAGCTACTTCTCCTAATGTAGCATATCTAGGACGTTACTGCCAGATGGCCGCATTATGATTGCTGGATCTAATCCTAACGCGGATGTAGAGACTAGAAAATACAAGACCGAGTATCAGGTTGAATACATTAGCCCAGTATGTGCTTGTATATCTGCGCTAGCCGTGTATCTAATACGCTTTCTCCTTGCAGTCGTATATCTTCCAAACCCGTCCAACATACAGTGGTCTACCTGCAACCTGGAACTATGCCCAGCAGATTTCGCTCGCCGTGCAAGCTTCTTTCTCTCTAATACCAACGCTGGTTTGTACACTTCACGACTTGGGATACGCAACGCACGGTGTGCATAGTAGGTTGAGTGTCTTTGACCCAGCGGTCAATGCTAACAAAGGGGCTTCTAAATATAGTGGACATGCGTATGGTTAAGCTTCCATGCACGTTGAGCATGTTTAGAACTACCATCACAGTCACTGGCCCGCCAAACGCTGCTAGTGCGTATGTTTCCAGGCAACATGCCCATCTTATTGATTTGAGTTTGCAGTATACCCACCTGGGCCGGCGTGGCTGTTTGTCATCGTAGATGGGGTTCCGTCGAAGGCGCAGAAAGTTTTGATTGGCACCGGGGCGAGCCCACCAGTGGACCAAGCAGCTATCGCTAAGTACGTTGTCTCTTACTTAGTGTGAACAAATGCTAACCTGATTTTAACAATAGTATGCTTCAAAGTACTGGGGGGCCATAAATCCTCTCTTCCTTCTCTCATGTGTGGTTAATTGGTCTTTCTATTTTGGGACTGTTTTACTAGATATAAGGAAATTCGGATAACAATATGTCTTCAGTGAAGGCTACTCGAGTCAACACGAATGTGAACAGTATCATAAAAGACGAGGTACAGATTACTCATTAGTTTGCCGAGGCGAATTGCTAGATATACTAGCTGTAGACTGTGGTCCGGCCCGGCCCAACTCTTGACCCCTGACCCCTGACCCCTGACCCCCTATTCGAGAATGTGTTTAGTCTGTCTTGCGCCGTAGACGCAAGCGAGTGATTTATTTTCTCATCTCGCCGCGCGCACATGAGTCCAATGCGCTTACCCCATTACAGTACTTGCATAGTGTCGAATAGTTGGTACTTTCATTTTCGGGTATTAACTCTCAATGAACCAAGCCCAACCTGGAAACGCTTCTAGGACACATGAATGCGATGAATACGGCTGTGATAGGTGTATGGTAATCTAAACATATTCCCGTCTACCCGTAAACAATGGAGAGCAATACCCTCTGATCCTTTCTATGGGGGTTTGTCCGTCATGCCAGCACCTGACTATATGCGATGAATCCTTTGTTCCCCGAATCAGGATATATTTCAGCCGCGTCACCGTTCTGAGCATTATCCTTTCAAGATGTCGTGATCTCATATGTTTGAACCTCACGTCAAATGTGGCAATGAACTGTAGCGCGCGCAGCATTCTTCACGAAGAAAAATGGCAGTGTAACACACAATATGTCAAACCAACGGAAAACAGTGCATTGATATTCTGGCGCTGAAAAATCAAGCTTAAAAAGGAGAGCGCTCACCAAAATAACCCGTCTCAAACCAACGCCATCTTTCTTCCCCGCCCTGCTGCATTACTACTGCTGATGGAGTACAATAACCCGCCCCAACAACCGGAAGGATTGTGTGTTGTTTCTTTTGGTAAAGACTGTTTGGTTCAACCTGAAGAACGGCGCTAATCTTCAAACATAGATGGTGGTGGTATAAGGGGGCTTTCATCCCTTCTGATCCTCCGGGAGGTCATGAATCGTCTGAATTCGAGGAGATCTGAGCAGAGTTTGCCTCAAGTGCAACCTTGGCAGGTGTTTGATATGATTTGTGGGACAAGTACTGGAGGGTAAGTTAATATCGCACGATACCTCTCCTTTGTTTGTCGCTAATTGAGATGTGAAGTTTGATTGCAATCATGCTTGGGCGGCTGCGGATGTCTGTCCAGGAAGCGATTGAAGCTTACACAGATCTTGCAAAAGACGTATTCTCGAACACAAAGATTCCCTGGAAAGAAGGCAACTACAAGGCCACCAATCTTGAAAGAGCTATCAAGATAATTGTTGGACGATATGGTGTACCTGAGCCTGAAACATCGGCACTTTCGCCACAAGAACGGGATAAACGGGATGAACAAGTCGGGTCAAATGTCAGAATGCTACAGGGGCAAACTACTGCGGGGGACCGAGGTCGTGTGTGAGTATCTTTCACAAGGTACAGCCCTCATGCTCACAAGATCACTATTATAAATAGGTTTGTTTGCTCGCTTATGGCCGACAATCTAACCAGACCAACGCGATTTCGTACTTATGATGTTCCCAACGGCAGCAATTCTATTCCTGACTGCTGCATCTGGGAAGCGGCCCGCGCCACTAGTGCTGCGCCAAAATTCTTCAAGCCAGCCTTGATTACAGAAGACCATACAGAAATGCGCTATATCGATGGAGGTTTGAGGTGTAACAACCCTACAAACGAACTCCTAAATGAGTCGGCTAATTATTTTACGGCGGGTCGAGAAGTCGCTTGCATTCTTAGCATAGGTACGGGCAGGAGAGGAAAAATTCAGCTCCCCGACGTCGGAATGGTCCCAAAACTACAGTTATGGCACATAGTCAAGCTGCTTCAAAAAATCTCGCTAGACTGTGAGAGAACTCATCAAGAGCTTGAAATACGTTTCCATCGTAAGAACACATACTTTCGGTTCAACGTTGATCATGGAATGGAGAATGTCGGATTGGCCGAATGGGACAAGAACAGCAGCATACGGGCTGATACACGTACTTATACCCAGGATGATAGCACAGATAATAGTATTAATAAAGCAGTGGAGGCGATAATAGATCGGCGGAGGGGCAGGATGATGACGATCGGGCAGGCTGTTGGTCATCTCTAGATTAATACCGTCGATTCATGATTGGGATAGGCTGTATATGCGGGTAATTTACTTGGTATCCTGCGACTTGAGCTTGAACATGCAGAAGTTTTTGTCTTAGAGACCTTTCATGTCTTACTTTACGCGTTTTTCAATCAAAAACTTGGTTATTATAAGCTCCCGACGATCTGACGCTGGGCGCTTTACGCACCACGTGCGCTTAATCGAGCTCTCAGGAATTTGAATAGCAAAGGGAATGGGAAAGTGTTCATGATAACCGTGATTGTCTCACCAAGGTAAACTTCTGGGTGAACTTTTATAGTGTCCGATAGCTCCTGTTCCCACTCTCAGATGCACTTCCAAGAGGTCTGAATGTAGTAAGTACATTTGCGATGGGTATATCGTTCTAATTTTATCCACCCAGCTGTCCACAGATAACGAAGACATTGGGTACATTTATCTATGCCGCATCTGGGACAGCACCCTCTGATCCTTTCTTGAAGCACTATGTCTATCACTAACATCGGAGTACATGCACTGAGAGGATCCCTTGTTGCCCGGATCGAGATATATTTCGGTTGTATTGTTGCGCCAAGTGTTGTTCTGTCGGAATGTCATGTTCGCACGTCAAACGTAGTGATGAGAGGAGCACGCTATGCCTTCTCGTATCTTCTATGAGGAAATGTGGCGGCGCGAGGCGGTCGCGAGGCACAACATGCCAGACTAACGAAAAACAGACCATTGACAGGCTGGTACTGAAAACCAGATGTCATAAAGTAGAGCGCTCGTTAAAATAGCGTGTATCAAACCGCCACCAACTCTCATCCCTGCTGTGTCTCATTGTTGATGGAGAGTAATAATCTATTCAAACCGTTGGAGGGGTTGTGTGTCCTCTCATTTGGTAAGTACTGCTTGGTCATTTTGTTGGTAGACGAAGGGGCGGTGCTAATAACCTTTTGGTATAGATGGTGGTGGTATCAGAGGACTTTCATCCCTTCTAATACTCCAGGAGATCATGACTCGCCTTAATTCGAGACGGGCCCACCAGGGCTTGCCTACAGTGCAGCCTTGGCAGGTGTTCGATATGATTTGTGGGACGAGTACTGGAGGGTAGGTTGCTATCACAAGATAACATGTCTCGTCGTTAATCGTGACTTGAAGCCTGATTGCAATCATGCTGGGACGGCTTCAGATGTCGGTCGAAGCAGCTATTACTGTTTACGTAGATTCTGGAAGAGATGTGTTCTCAGAGACGAAGATGCCATGGAAAGAAGGTACCTACAAGGCCACAAATCTCGAGAGGGCCATCAAGATAATTGTCGGCAGATATGGCGTGCCTGAAACTGAACCACCAACACATCCATCGCGAAAGCAAAATGAACGAGATGAGCAGGTTGGATCAGATATTAAAATGTTACAAGAACAAGCGACTGGGGCGGATCGTGGCCGTGTGTAAGTGTTCATCATGGCGACGGGTCTCATAACCAGATAACCTATGTAACCCATTATTCCGTTAGATTTGTTTGTTCGCTCCAGGCTGATCATATTGGTTCCCCAACGCGATTCAGAACATATTCTACTCCAGGAGGGGTCAACTCTGTCCCAGACTGCTACATTTGGGAAGCAGCTCATGCTACCAGCGCTGCGCCTAAAATATTCAAACCCGTCGTGATCCAACAAAATGGCATGCCAATGCGCTATATAGATGGTGTTTTGGGGTATAATAATCCCACCCACGAGCTTCTTCATGAGTCGGCTAACTATTTTGAAAATCATCGAGAGGTCGCATCAGCAAAAACCTGGGTTGGTTAAAAGTTCTTTAAATGGATTCTAGCTACCCCATTTTTAACCCAAGCTCTCTGAACCCAGGGGGCTTATTAGGAGCACTTTGAATCTGGGGAGTTTATTTGGAGCACTTAGAATCCACTGGGTCTAGCCCCATAAGGGAATATTCCCATATATAGTAATGTTTCCTTGTATGGGAGTACTCCCAATCCAGATATATGTTCGACATTTTAATTATATTTCCATTTCGGGTCAGGTACTATAATACACTTTGTTTCGGGCACGGTATAGACGCTATGTACATGTGTCACGCTCGGTAGCTTGCCTCGCCGCACGCGAGAGCGCGGCGGTGTCGATGTGGCTTGGTCGCGTGGGTTAGTCATGTTTTTCTACGGGCGGATTTGTGCGATGCCAAGTCTAAGCACGTGTGTCGATTGTCGAAACACCTGTTAGGCGAATATGTGGTGTGCGTACGCGACATGGTACATGGTGGTGCTAAGATGACGTACCGGGTTGGGTGGCGGTCTGTTATTCCGAACAGAAACCCCTAGCCAATTGGGGACTCACCGCGCGCTCAGTCGTTGAACACGGCACAAGACGTGGATGGCGCGATCACGGAGTTCGAGTGTATACGATCGGCGCGGGTCGAACACGCAAAGTTCTGCGGGTCAGCGGATTGAGACGCACCCGACGAGCGATACGACGGGCTGTCGTGTTAGCACCGGTTATCAGAAGGAACGAGTATAAAATACTCATCTTGCGAAATAGCGGACGTGGAGAGCGACAGGCGGCCGCGAGGCGGACCCGAAAGTGCGTCTCAATAAGCGGCGCACGGCGCGCGAGCGTCAGGCGCGGCGATGTCATGATATCGGAGCGGCCGCGGCGATCGAGGTAAGCCGCCAGTTCGCATTTGGTAGTAATAAGGGTTTATCATCGATTTTAGGCAATAGATATTCGAGCTACGTACCGTATACACGTTTGGTTGCGTTGTCGAAAGAGGGAGGTGTTGCTGGGTGGAGGGGAGAGTGGGTGGCGGCGGGTGAAGGCCGATAATTGTCGATAGCAGGCAGCAGCGGTGAGCGGGTGGTACTTGAGATGACTCGGTGGGCAGGGCTGGGCGGGTAAGACGGCGGGGCGGGACGGTGAGCTGGGAGCGATGGTGGTAGGGACGAGGGCGATCAGAGGTGCAGAGATTGTCGGATCAAGCCGCCGAGGAGATCGGCTTTGATCGGAGGAGGGACGCACGTGTACTGATGCCATCACCTCACGAATTTCCCACACCTCGCCACCACCCCTCCTCCCTTTGCCTCCCTTGCGCACGACAGCGCTCAACACCCCGCTATCCCAGATTCGACGCCCGCTTGTTGTTCAGGCGCTCGCGCCAACCGGCGCGGCCACAAGAGTAGTAGGTACATTACTCGCCTCACCCACGCTTTTCGGCGCTAACACCCACGCACCCGCGTCACCCGCGATCGCTCTCAATCCAACGACCCCCGACCCCCTCGATTCTAACTCCTCGACGCGCTGAGTCCATCAAGTCCGTCAGTAACCCAAAACCCCATTGTTTTACGCTAACCACACGACGATCCCGCAAACAGCTGAATTCGGCACTCCAAGCGAGGGTGCGTGCTCACGCCCGCGAACTATCGATCGCTATCCGCGGCCCACCCCCACCGCCCGCCCTCGTCATCCTTCAGCGCACCATTCGGTGCGTTTGAGGCTGCTGGGGTATACGGTAAGCAACTCGCGATCAGTTGTGTAACGTTATCGTTAACAAACCACGATTCGGTCCATCCGCACTTGTTGGTCAACCTGGCCCGGGATCCCTCGCCTGCTACCCTGTCCTTCTCCCATGCCACCCCTCCGCAGAGACCAATCGCCAGCTCAGTGCTGCGGTTGATTACGCGCCCGACGCATCCGGTGAGTCACCCACCACCATATTCCATCGATGTTGACGACCATCCTGTAGATGTGTCATGTCGTTCGTCGTACACCCGGTGCGAGACGTTGTGACACGCCTTCCATTGTACGAGTGCCGCGAGCACTCGACCCGCCACACCCGCAATCCCATCGGGTACGTGGGTGTTTGAGTGTCACCAACCGAAACACTGTCAAAGCCGCCCACAAATCATTGATCCAACCCACGCAACCAAGCCACATCGACACCGCCGCGCTCTCGCGTGCGGCGAGGCAAGCTACCGAGCGTGACACATGTACATAGCGTCTATACCGTGCCCGAAACAAAGTGTATTATAGTACCTGACCCGAAATGGAAATATAATTAAAATGTCGAACATATATCTGGATTGGGAGTACTCCCATACAAGGAAACATTACTATATATGGGAATATTCCCTTATGGGGCTAGACCCAGTGGATTCTAAGTGCTCCAAATAAACTCCCCAGATTCAAAGTGCTCCTAATAAGCCCCCTGGGTTCAGAGAGCTTGGGTTAAAAATGGGGTAGCTAGAATCCATTTAAAGAACTTTTAACCAACCCAGGTTTTTGCTGATGCGCCTGCATTCTCAGTATTGGTACGGGCAGGAGAGGCAAGATTCAGCTCCCAGATGTTGGACCAGTCCCGAAACTACAGTTACTGAAAGTCGTCAAACTACTTGAAGAAATTTCTATAGACTGTGAGAAAACTCATTAAATACTTGAGGAACGTTTTCACAGCAGAGACCCCTACTTTCGATTCAACGTTAATCATGGCATGGAGAATATCAGCCTGGCAGAATGGGACAAGAATAGCAGTATACAGACCGATACAAAGGCATACACCGGCGAGGCCCGCACATCATACAGTATTGATGATGCCGTAGGGGCAATTGTTGATCGACGGCGTGACGGGATGATGACTATTGGGCAGGCTGCTGGTCTTATGTAGGCTGATACTGTCGATTTTAGTTATGGTATATCGTGTACGTCAGGAAGTTGCTCCCCCGGCTGCAGCCGGCGGGACGATGGCGGTGGGCGGCACGCATCAGGAGGAATAAGGGCACTCAAATACTGTTATATAGAGGTTAATGAGAATAGAGCATGGAGTTTCTTTAAAGAGTACTTTGAGCCAGTGCTCTTTGGACTAATCAAAATGAGCATACATGACTCAAAGAGCCATCTGAGCAAGTCCCCAAAGGTGTATGGAGCCAAAGAGTCAAAGAGCACAGCCACATGGATCAAAAAGACTCGGGTCCCGGAAAGTATTTTGGCTTTTTCTCTGTCAATGAGGGCCCTCAATTCTAAACAAGTTTCAAGAACGTTGGTCGTTAGCTACCAAATTGACGAGGTTTGAGTCGTTTGATGGATCAGCGGGCGTGGATGCGCACTAGCGCCTTAGTGCTCAGGCTAGTGGCTTAAGTGTCGAGGCCAGGGGCATACATTAAGGGATTGTTTGTGTTTGTAATACTTACTAGGGTGGTTGATACTTGTCAAACCGGCGCTTGACCGGCAAAGCGTTCCGCAAATACCGGTCATCGGTGTTGCATCCGTGTAGATCACATCATACCAGATAAGCAGTACATAACAAACAAGATATTTAGCGTATAAAATACACACAACATACGCCTTACTCGCCAGTCCCTCCCTGCTAGTTCTTGTGTCTCTGGTGCTCGTTACACAACACAAACGCCTTACTGTCCAAATTATTGACGCAGTATCTGTTATGTCTGAAGCTGAAGCGTGCGATCAGTTACATATTACACGATCTATTCAGCGCTTTGCTTACCTGGACTCTAGTCTTGAGGATGAAGAAGCCCGCCTAGACAAGCTTGCTGCACGAGAGCCTGACGATTTTCGAGACCTACTGGACCTGGAGATAATGGAGCATCTCCGGACTCCTTTTGATCCTAACAACCCCGACGCATTTTTTCAGCGTTCATCAGACATTATCAACCGCTTAGAGAGCCGGCGGATGCAGGGCCTTGAAAAGCTAGCTCGTATTCGCGAGCTTGGTTATCGGCTTGCATCTCACGACCTTTCAGCTGCGTCTAGGTCCGTGTTGCTATTTGCAATGGAGAACAATGAAGGCGAAGGCGAGGAAGGGGAGGCAGAAGATCTGGAGGACGAGGAGGAAGGTGAGGGCGAAGAGGAGAATGAACAGGGGACAGCACGAAGGAGGCGGCACAAGGTCCGAAGACCCCGTAGGCCTTACAGAGTTACCTGTGCACTGCGGAGAACCCATTGGTTTGAGTCCTCGATGGAATGGGAGGACCAAGACTTTAGATCTGTATACCGGTGAGTTGCAAGTCAATCTTAGCTTTACGATAGAGCTAACTTACCAGCCATGTGTAGAGTGTCGAAGAACACGTTTTGGGGGATAGTAGACATCCTGCAACAAAATATCATCTTTCGATCAACCGGCCGGAAGCAACAGCGCCCAGTTAATTATCAGCTTGGCGTGTTTCTCATGCGATATGGGATTTCTGGGTCACACGCACGTCATCCAAAATACATGACCTCAATTGGTGAGGGCACGGTGACCTTGTACTGTCGCCGTGTGATTCGAGCGATCCGTGAACGTGGGCTGAAGAGCGTGGTGTGGCCGACTGAGGATAGAAAGTTGGAGATCAAAAAAGCGTTTAAGAATATCTGTGGGCTAGATGGGATTATTGGTGCGCTGGACGGAACGTTGTGCGGTCTAGAGACAAAGCCACGCATCGGCGGAGACTGCTATATATCAAGGAAAAAGACACTGTCGGTGAGTGCATTTTCACGGGCTTGGAAGTGTTGACTAACCTCAATTGATAGGTTAATGTCCAGGCTATTGTCGACCACAATGGCGTATTTACCGCATTTCAGAGCGGTTGGGCTGGATCTAGGCCAGATCGTGGTGTATGGCCGCACATGCAGGTATATCAAGAGCGGCACTCATTATTTGCCAATGGAGAGTTCCTACTTGCAGATGGAGGTATGTAAGTTCAGAAAGATCGTAGATCGTGCACTTATCAGGTATATCATGCTGCTTTCAGGGTACGACCTCAGTCCATTCGTGTTGATACCATATGCACAAAATGAACTTCCAGCTGATAGGTTGCGAAGGCGGGAGTTTAACCGAAAAATTTCTCAAGCACGTATTGTGATAGAGTGGGCGTTTGGGCGACTCAAGGCGCGGTTTCCTGCGCTGAGGAAACTAGGTGCCGTTTGTGACATGGCTGACATTTACCATGCGATTGAGGCAATGATGGTTGTGCACAACCTGTGCCACGAGTTAGGTGACAGCCCATATGGGCTACAGACAGACACCAACGAAGACGTTGAGATGGAGGCTGGAGAAGGTAGTGGCCTAGTAGAGTACAATGAGGATGAGGACGAAGAACACAACACTGAGGCAGTGGACACAAACTTACTGGTGGCTGGACGAGTATTTCGTGAACGGTGTATTGATATCATCTGCCCTTAGACTTCAATAAGGACTAGTACTTAGCACAAATAATAGCCGCTTTGTATATATGTAGTATGTATTGGCTGGGTGATGTGTCGATTCAATACAAGGTAATCAAACGGTTCGCGAACATCACACCAAGAGCATACACAAAAGATAGATACTGTGGGCAGGCTCGTTAGAATAATCACGGCATCAAATAATAAAGACTCACGGAAGACATGAGGCATGCACTACACTCAAGAAACCGGTTCCGAGTCCATGCGAGCACGAGAAGAGGTGGGCATACAGATGTACTTTGTCAACAAAGTGACCGATGAAGAACATATACAGATTGGGTTGCCACAAAAAAAATACTTGCCGGGGCCTTCATGCGTCATCGTATAGTGACCCGTCATCATCGTCAACAAAATCTGCATTCGCAGCACTCTCCACCCCCTGCATCGCGTTTGTCGCCGTAGTTTCTGCACGCAAGGCCCTCCCAGAGTCTGCACGAGCCGCCAAGTCCTCATCAAAGCTCGTTAATTCCCGCAGGTTGCTTGTTGGATAAACGTCACGCAACTGGCCGGGATAATTGCTTGGGCCGGCCTCAGTCAACGTGGCCGGGGTAAAAGCACGGTGTTCTGGGCCGAGGGACGGAAACGATGGAGGAAGGGCTAGCCGATCAGCCCGATCAGCCAACGTATTTGTGCTTGTAGTACGGGGTGCAGGGGGGATGAGGCCAGCATTGGGCGGCAGGGTGGGCACACCAGCCAGTGACTGGTCTACACGAGCGCTTGCATAGATCTCCAACTGTGGGATGTCTAGCTGCGTAACCGGATGCAGGGTGAGCTGCTCCAGTTGACGATTGGCTGCCGAGTAAAGGGGATGCTGAGCGCCGACGGTATTGATAGTGTTCAGTGAGGCATCGTGCTGGGTGGTCCATGAGTGTGCGAACATTGCATACTGGCGGGACATAGTATCTCCAATTGCGTTTGCCCTTGCAATTCCCATGCGGTGTTCAGACTCTCGCTCTTGAATATTCACCGCTCGCTCTTGAACGTTCACTGCTTGCCGCAGGAGGTCGACCCGGTCGCTGTCGTGCTCCACGTCCCTCTGAGCTTGCCACCACTGAACTGCAAGCCTTTCCTCTTCGTGTTTGCGCTGACTACGCAGCAGCTCCATGCCCGACGAGTACGGCACAGCATCCTTTTGAGGGGAGGTTATGCGAGTAGTGATGCTCGCCTCAGTGGGTGTGTACCTTGGGGTAGAAGCTGAGGCTGAGGTCCCAGCCCGCGAGTGAGGGCCGGTACGGCGAACACCTGATGCTGAGCCAGTCGCAGAGGTAGCATTGCGTGCCTGCCGCCCAGATGAGGATTCGCGAGGAGCACGAAGTGAGGAGACAGAAGGATTACGAGGGGCAGAGGCAACAGAGGGCGGGCCACTATGAGGAAGCTGCCTTCCAGGTGGGAAAAACGATGGGAGAGCCAGTGGAGAACGGGAGTACACTGGGTGGGTGTTGTACAAAGACTCTGGCCTAGTGGATGATCCAGGGTCTTGTCCTTGTGACAACGTGCCCTGAGGCTGTTCGATCATTCGTGGCGTAGGTGGCTGTGCAGGGGCGTGCGACGACTCGGGCCCAGATAGAGATGTTTGGGTAGTAGATGGAGGTGTTGCATGTGAGGACGACGGCATAGTAGAGAGCGCTGGAGCAGACACGGTATGTGGCGCTGTGGGGTGTGGTGGTGAAGAGAAAAATGTTGATACCGAAGGGACAGGGGCAGATGAAGCCAAATCCGATGGCCTAGGGTCAATCCGCGGTGGGAGAATGCGTGTTGAGCGACGAGCAGCTGGCGCAGGTGGGTCAACCATGCCACTATAGTACTGCGTAAAAGTGGCCACATTAGGATGGTTCTCAAGTCTGTGGAGATACAAGATGACTTAGTTGGTCGGAGGACAAGAGTTAAAAAACTCACCGAGCGTTCATCCGGAAGTACCAGCTTTCACGCACAAATACCAATAGATGCCAAGGGTGCAAATCTATCTTGACGCCCAACCACTGGAGAAACTCAATATGACGACCTAAGAGCTCAACAAGGAGATCATCGCTGCCAAGGTCCGGGAAGTCGTTGAGATAGAACCGAAAGAATATGTAGATGTTGCGATATATTGAGTTCATCACCTTGAAGTGTTTGTGCAACCACTCTGCATTGCGTGCGCCTTCAAATTCGCCAACTGAGAGCTATTAGAGTTTGGAGTTTAATAAGTCGATGGTAAACATGACTGGGGAGATAACACAAACTTACACGGGTAAAAACCGGCCTGAGACTACCCGATGATTGAGGTGCTATTGCGTCGTTGAACCGCGAATCCGGTGCATTGGCTGCATAGATATATCTCTCGATTATACAATACTCAAAAAGGCGGTAATGCTTGCTGACACCACTTAGAACAATGGCTCGGAAGAAAGCTGAAAGCTGGTCTGGGTGGATATGAGGCAACCCCCCTGGCCGAGCACGAGCAAGCTTAGTTGTCCCAGTTAAAGGCTCAGGTGGCAACTCCTTGGCGCGTGAACCAGGCTCGGCTCCAGGGTCCGGCGCGTTAGCCAGCCTGCCAGGTTCGCTCGCGCCTCCATGAGAAGCTTGCGCGTGGGTGCGCTCGGTACCGGTCACAGGAGCAGACGCAACCGAACCAGCTGCTGCCATAGATGCCGGTGTAAATACATGCCAACTAGGTCTACGTGCAGCAAGTGGCAGTGGCGGTGTAGCTGCGCGAGGATGAAACGCAAGATTGTGGGTCGGCGAGTGGAGTGGAGACTGGTTGACCCTAGTGGACTGAGCGTGTGCCCCAGGCGCATAATAAGAGGGGTTTAGAATCGTTGTGGCTGAACTGCGCTTGTGGCTATCTTCAGCCGAAGTGGATGTTACTTGATGTGTGGATCCAACACTACCAGAGGCAATCCGCACTGGTTGCGGTTGCCATGGGACTGCTTGAGCGGAGGCAGATGCACTCGGAGTTGGCATCGAATCGTTTGAGGTTGTTGAATTGACAGTCTGAGTAAGTCCAGGGGCGGCAGAGATGGACGAGGAGTATGTTGACGTGGCGGTGGGGGGGGCAGCCCTGATACTCATCGGAGGAGCAAGAATACGGTCAAGCGATAAAGACGCCAGGGCCGGCAAGGTAGGTCGAGCAAAGGTATCGAAGGCCGTAGTAGGGCCTTGGCCATATGAGCGCTCACCGGTTTGGATACCAGCACCGGTCAAGGTCAGTGGAGCAGGCAGA
The DNA here is from genome assembly GCA_019623705.1 of Ceratobasidium sp. 428. Lineage (NCBI taxonomy): Eukaryota > Fungi > Basidiomycota > Agaricomycetes > Cantharellales > Ceratobasidiaceae > Ceratobasidium > Ceratobasidium sp. 428. The sequence goes on from WSTJ01000688.1 coordinate 16,432, forward strand.
ACACCCACCCAGTCAGAGAAGGTAGAGATGGGAGGTAGTCGCGGGTAGGAGGCATCACGGTCCACAAAGGGAATCCTAGCTGAGAGGGCTTGGGGATTTGGATTGAGCTGTTCCGAGGATGTGTTTGGAATTGAAGCACTCCACTGACCCTCAGTCTGAGAGTTGGTGACATCTTGGCTAGCGATACGGTCACCATGTTGAGGCTCAACGTGGCCAGGCTCTGAGGTGAGTCAAAAATTGACATTACAAAATGGAACAAGCACCGTAAAAACAGGGTCACTCACGCCCAGTGGAGGCAATGTTACGGCCGGGGGAGGAATCATTTGGAGCAGAAGCATGAGAACGGGAGTGGCCAGAGGGTGGGTCAAAAGGAGTAGGATTGGTCAAGTCAGTGGGATTGCGACCATCGGTAAAGAGAGGATGCCAGCCGGGTGGCAAAGGAGGGCGCTAAGACTGTGTCAGCCAAGCAAGCAAACATTTCGTCCATAGCACATACCTCCGGTAGCCACGCATCGCCGTATGGTGAGTTAATGGGAGGAATAGGAAAACTGTTTGAGTCTAGGTTAGTATACAACACAAGTAGACTGGTAACTAGGGCTGCTTACTTGGGAGGGTCAGACATATCCCGAGGGCGGCGAGGTCGGACGAATCGGTCAAAAAGCTCGAATAAGTCAAATATATTGCTGTTAGGACGGAGGTAGCTGGGGAGGGAGTTGTCGAAGCTGGTGGAAGACATGGCAAATATAAAGGCGATAGCAGGAAGACAATGAGGAGTAGCGAATACGTCAAAGTCAACGGAGCCAGGGGCGATATCACGTGAGTAGGCTGGTTGTGGCTTGCGGCAACATCGCCATCCCCGACACCCTGAATCTCTTTCTCAACCTACATGGCTATATAGACCAGCGGACGGGACATCAAGCATGCAGATGTATAGAACGCCTCAGACGTAAGTGAAAGCTTATTCCACAGTGCGCGCCTACATCCATATTTGTGCTTAGCTCTATCACACCTTCCGATCCATGACACAAGGCATGTAGCGCACTAAACCCACATAGCAATGTTGGCTCCCGTTGTTCAGCTATAGGGATATATTGTACATCACTGGTTGCTAATATCACATACCAGAGCTTGCGTCCAGGAAGCATATGGATGCTTTATTCGCAGCCACTCCCACGGTTCGGTCTACTTAAGTGAGTGTGCAGTTGTCCTTGGTTGGGTCTCTACTTAATCAAGGCCACGTAGATTCATGACCAGCGATCGTCAAACGGGGCAGTAGGACAGCTACGTTCAACACAGCAACATGCGGCACGTCACAATGAGCGCCAGCATGTCTTCGTGCAAGGCGTGTTTTTAATTTTAGTTTATGATTAAACACACTGACTCGACTTCTCACCGTTCACCATTCAAATGGCAGAGCCTCATGTAGGAGCTTGCTTGCCATACGGTCGAGACCCATCACCTCGTTAAGTACTTTATTTATCTTGAAAGTCCATGTACGAACTGAACAACTTGTACGCAGGCTGCGCAACTCGGCGCTTCGACGTCGAAAAACAGGGTTCAGGCGGCGCTTAGCATCTGACCTGCAGTGACGTAGGAGGTGAGTCGAAAGTCGCACTTGACTCGAGCTCTACGTCACTGCAGGTTAGATGCTAAGCGCCCAGCGCCCTAGTGTACAATCAAACGCACGAACTCCACTCCTTATCACTTACCATTCAAATGGCAGAGCCTCCCGTTAGGAGTTCGCCGTGTGGTCGAGACCGATCGCGGTGTAAGTGCTTCATTTCATCTTGCCTCCGTTGACCTTCCCCCGAGCGCTTCTCATGGTACACGCAAGAGCCATGAGGCTTGTAGGGTCTCTGCTACCTTCTTGACGCCACCTCCTCTCTGTCTGCGAGTGTGTGCCACCATCACATAGAGGTATAGTGGATCTATCCATATACAAACAAGGTTAACACTAACATACCTACGAACTCAACGACACAGACTGAAGCACAGTCCCCCACAACCTGGATCTCAGACGACCACGAGGCTCATATGCTATAGGCACGTTAGAAGTGTTAGCCGTCATATCCGAGGTTTAGACGCATCGATTTTCCTAGTAAATCGAGCACGCTCCTCGCCTGCACACTTAAAACCCACCCTGTAGCACGCACACAATCATTATTTCAACGTCTAATGGCCTTCTAAACAACACTTACTTAATAACTCGCCTGCCCGTCCTTACGAGTATCCCAGATAGGTAGTCAGTCGGATTCCGGCAGCGGCAAACGGGTTTTAGTTAAAAAGCTTTGAGTTATATATTGAAAGCGAAAGGCCACGAGTTCATTTGGGGCGAGTTTTGCGCCATTTGAGAGAATGTAGCGCGAAAAAATGTTGACGGAACCCGGCCGAGGGATTCCTGCCAGCTGGACCGGTTTCCGAGCCTCGGAACGCCGAAAACCGCGGTCGATCTGGGTCGGGGTTGGAGTAGAGCAGGGTCCCATTTCTCAGCAGCAAGCGCCACCGACGAACGTCGCTATGTACAAACAACCCCTTAATCTACACACCTAGTCTCGACGCTTGAGCCACTAGCCCAAGCACTAAGAGTGTTAGCGTACGTCTCCTGCCCGCCGATCACGCCGATCCATCAAACGACTCAAACCTCGTCACTTCGGTAGCTAACGACCAACGTTCTTGAAACTTGTTTAGAATTGAGGGCCCTCAATATAAGCCCAATTTGGATTCTGAACACATATTTGGAATCCCTGAACCCAGCCGCACCTGCTGACAAATTTTTGTGAATTTGAAATTCGCATATACTCACTACTCTCTACCATATACAGACGTGCTGTGCCTCCAACCGGAGTGGACTTTGCAGCCAACTTGATGCACCCTCTCCAGCTTTGTTTGCCCCACCCACTACTTCCATTCAGCACCCATGCATCACACCTGGGGGCACTTTCCAGCATTTAGTGGGGTTTGTGCATGAGGGAAAGTAAACCCATGGCCCAATCAAAAGTTGAGCTTAATATGGAGTATATGTATTTAGATTTCAAATCTATCCAAACATAGCTGTTTGTGGCTGTGCAAAGAGCTCAAGCCTCATTAAAGAGCCCGGAAGAGCTCCAAAGAGCAAAATAGAGCATTTGTCTCTAAACTGAGACCTAGGTTTTCTCTGATGCGTGATCTGCAGCTTGGCCGCAGCTCACACTTGTGGCGGCGGTGGCTGGCCACAGGCTGGCCGCAGCCAACTCAATC
>WSTJ01000689.1:0-19648 GCA_019623705.1 Ceratobasidium sp. 428
TATCTACACAAGTTAGACAAGCTGGGCTCAAGTCTGGTCTCACTGGTAAGTGGTAAGTAAATGGTGAAAAGAAGGATACATTCTCAACGCCCTTAAGGGGCTCCTTATATACTACAGAGAGAAGGTCTGTGCGTACATGACTAAAGGACAACAGTAACTACGCTCAGACCACAGTAACTACGGAGAACATGATACGAGACAACGATCACTAAGTAACTATGGTGCAAGATCTAAAGATAGAAGTGGAACGATCCGTTACTAAGTACGAATGGTGCCAGCAACGGTTACCTGGATAAGATGGCGTCATGGTGCGATGTCGTAACTAAGAGACATTGGACCATGGCAACAATGGTGCTACTTCAATTCCAAGCCAATGGGATGGCGAGGGGCTTAGAGCGATGGGCTGACAAGGTTACAGAGCGATAAACAAGTGCATTTGTCATCTAACAAGATCACATGACTATCTTCTGGAGTATCCCATCCTGAACCCTTCGTTGGCACCAAAGTAAAGAGTCCTTCCGTCCAACACATCGATTACATATTGGTTACGCTCTGAGCTGAAATAGGCATAAGTGTCACACCGGCCTAGGTTTTGCAACATCACACAAGCTCATATGAATTCAGGCTCTGCATAGCAAGTACTATGAATGGGAGAGCCTTAGACAAGTCGTCTAGTTCCGCTACCCTGCGCTCCCTTTGGGCCGCCCCCGTTGTATCCATTCCCTCAGTGAGTCTACTTCAGGTTCTGCTTCTGGCTCAACATGTGGAGGCATCAGCCCATTGAGAGTCACACCCTTCATCTGAAACTCGTCAATATTACCTTTCGAGCTAAACCTGCCTATTCGCTAACTCACAATCTCCACTACCTCCTCTGCCTCCGGTCGTTTCTCTGGCTCCCGCTCCCAACAGCTCATAAGGAGCCGCCACAGAGTGTCGCCGTGCGAGCTGTTAGACGGGATAGACTCTTCCGGCCGCTCGGGTGTTTCGTTCTGGATCGCGATGACCTTGATGAGAGCAACAACTTTCGAGACGAAATGTGTTTAGTAAAAGGGTGATATAAAAGAGGAAGGGGCGTATCTTACCGCTTCGTATGTAGTGGTACGGTACTTTTCCAGTGATTATCTCCTGTGTAGTTCATTGAGAGGTCTTAATGAGAGCCGTGTATAAGTGTACTAATACCAGAATTGTCTACATATAACTAATATGTGAAACGGTGCATACAACGCGAGAAAAGACCACCTACTATGCCAAGCGCATATACGTCTGCCTCTTTGCTCTGCCTGACTTGGTCGTCTAGTATTTCTGGTGCCTAGAACATCAAGTATCAGATGGGTTTGAGCTCAAGCTTTTAGGGAGTGTACCGCCCATCGTGGGGTAAACCCACTCTGCTTCATCGTTTCGGTGAACTGCATCGTACCCTGTTCCAAGATGGCGTTACCAAAGTCGGTGATGATTGGGACACCTCGTTCCGACACAAGCACGTTGTTCTGCGATAGAGTAAGTCAAACCGGCAACTGACTATGTGTGTCCATGACGTACTCCTTTCAGGTCGCCGTGTATCTACCAATGCGTGAGGGACAGCACGAACTTGGGAGAAAATAAACAACTTACAACTCCAGATCGGTGCAGGTACACGACTCCGTTGCATATCTGGGTGCTCTGCTTGCGAAAGAGATGAGCCAAAGGCAACAGTCATAGGGAGCGGAGGGCAAGGAACGTACCATATTGCAACGGTCGGTCCTAGGGTACTTCTCGAGATAGGAAGATAGACTACCGTTCTTAGCCCATAGCGATACCATCCGAATCTGACCTTGGTACAGCACCAATCCAAGCAGTGGGAGGATATTGCGATGCTGACACTTCGACCAGGTATATAGCTCTCGGGCTGCTCGCTAATGACCGTATAAGTATGTCATCGCGAACAAGCGAGCATACTTGCTTTGGGTAGCTTATCGGCGTCGTCATCATTATCGAGAGGTACCCGTAACACTTTGATTGCAACCCGCCTCCCGTCACGTAGCTTTTCAAGGTACACAGAGCCGTATCCGCCATGAGATACGGGCTGAGCGCTCAACGAGGAGGTATCCAGACCGTCTGTTAAGTCTTTACACCCACGTTCGGTAAGATGCTCAATGATTTCGGCTGGAGGCTAGAGTTTGCGTAACAATATTGGGTAACAACGGATTGAAAGAGTAGATAGATACCATGCTGCTGCTGATAACCACAGTCCTCTGTGAGAAAAGGATGAAGCAGCCATTGAGACATTACTAGAAAGAGATGGCAGTCTCACCGGCTATCGAAAGACCATCGCCCGTAAGGTCAATTATATTAGTTCTCCAGTGCACAGACCGCCGCTCACATGCTAAATGGATATGGACAAAAAATAAGGTGTTATACATGATTACAGTCATGAGGTAGCTCACCTTGATCTGTATGAAGAGATATGATGTGGATAAGTGAGCAAGGTTTAACGTAATCATCGGCTGACTTACTATCTGTGCGAGCGAGACGTAATGCGAACGGGTTAGCAGGGCTCAGTGCGCGTCAGGAAAACTTGGCGTTTAAATGTAGCACCCAATTCTAAATTGGCTAAATTTAGCTGAATTGACTAAATGCCCCCCTTAAACCACCTTTTTTGAGCCTCCAGTCACTCCAGGATGCTTGTGCACAGTAGCCCTGTGCCCTATGCACTGAGCTACTAGTACTAGGTGTGCTAGGGAGGCAGCTATGCCAGGTTTCTGAGATTCTAAATTCGCTAAATCCGCTAAGTCAAGGATAAATTGACCTAAGTTTAGCTAAATGAAAGTGTACAAATGGTAAGTCCCCTAAGTCCATAAATTCAGCCAAGTTCAGCTAAGTTTAGCTAAATGAAAACGCACACCTTTTTCTGATGCGGTCAGAGTGTAACTAACATTCTGTACGAGTGGGATGTGGCGTGGACGGATCAGCGGGACTCAATACGATCATGGAATAGCTCACAGTCTAGATGGGCGAGATGCGATGTGGATGGGTAAGTAGGGTTTGACACGGTTGTGGAGCAACCTACAAGCTGTATGAGCGAAATGGATATAGATGGGTCAGCAAGACTCGACACGATCATGGAGTACTACTCGCCTTCTGTATGAGCGAGATGTATTGCGGGTGGGTCAGGGAAGCTTGAGGCGGTCGTGGGGTAACCCACCTCCTATTTCAGCGGGTGTGACATGGATGGGTTAACGAGGCTCGATACAGTCTCGGGGTGACTCACAATCTATACGAGCGAGATATGATGTGGATGGGTTAACGAAACTCGACGCGGTCATGGAGTAACTCACAATCTGTGGGAGTATGATGTGGTGTAGATGGGTAAGCAAGGCTTGACGTAGTCGTAGGGTGGCTCACCTCCTGTTATAGCGAGATATGACGTGAATAGGTCAGCAAATCTCAATATAATCATGGAGTGACTCACTTCCTATATCAGTGAGATGTGGTGTGGATGGGTCAGCAAGGCTTGATGCGATTGCGGGTAACTCACCTTCTGTGACAGCGAAATGCAACGTGCATAGATTAGCAAAGTTCGATGCGGCCACAGGGCGACTTACCTCCTATATGAGCCAAATGCCACATAGATGAGTTAGCGGGGATTTGCAGTTGTAGGGTAACTTACAGCCTGTTATATGAGCGAGGTGTGATTTGGGTAGGTCAGTAGCACCCAAAAGGGCCGTGGAGTAACTCACAAGCTATGTAAGCGAGACGTAGTGAGAACAGTTCAGCGCAACTCGGCGCAGTCGTAGAATGACTCACCTGCTGCATGAGCAAGGTGTGATATCACGGATATGTTAGCAAAGCTTGACACGGTTTTTAGGACAACTTACCTCCTGTTTCAGCAAGATATGGCGTGTGTAGGTTAGCGAAGCTCAATATGGTTGTGAGGTAACTCACTCGCTGTATGAGCAAAATGTGATATGAATGCGTTAGCGAAGCTCGACCTGGTCGTGAAGTGACTCACAAGCTATATGAGTCAGGCGTGATGTGGATGTGTTAACAGGACTCGACGCGACCGTGGAGTAGCTTACAGCCTGTATGAACGAGATGGAATGTGGATGGGTTAGCAAAGCTCGACGCACTCGCAGGGTAGTTCACCTTCTATATGAGCGAGATATCATATGGATAAATCAGTGGGGCTCGTCACAGTTGTACGGCAACTTACAGTCTATATGAACGAGAAGTGGTGTGAATGGGTCAGCAGAGTTTGACGGGTCGTAGAGTAACTCACAGCCTGTATAAACGAGATGGGACGTGGATGGATCAGAAAGGCTCGATGCAGTTGCAGGGCGACTCACCTTCTGTTACAGCGAGGTATAATGTGGATGGGTCAGCGAGGCTTGATACGGTCGTAGGACAACTTACTCACATCCTGTATGAGCGAGATATGATGTGGATGGGTTAGCAAGACTCGACGTGATCGTGGAGTAACTCACCTTCTGTATGAGCGAGATGCAGTATGGATGGGTCAGTAAGGTTCGATACGGTCATAGGGGTTCTCACCCGCTATATGAGCGAGATGTAATGTGGATGAATAAATTAGTAAGTCCCGATGCCATCGTGGGGTAACTTACTCGCTGAGCGAGTGAAAAAGTGAGGTGGATGGGTTAGCAAGGCTCGATACGCCATCGGGTGACTCACCTCCTGTATGAACGAGATGCCATATAGATGAATTAGTAGGGCTGCCTGTAATCTTAGAATAACTCACAGCCTGCATGAACAAAATGTGGTATACATAGATTAGCGATGATCGGTACGTCGTAGGATAATTCACCTCCTGTATAAGTGAGATGTGATGCGGATGGGTCAGCAGAGCTTGGTGCAGTCATAGAGTGACTCACAGCCTGTATGGACGAGATATGACGTGGGTGGATCAGCAAGGCTCAACGCGATTATGGGGTAACTTGCCTCCTGTTTCAGTAAGATGCGATGCAGGTGAGTTAGCGGGGCTCGATACGAGTGTAGAGCAACTTACAGCCTGTATGAGCGAGATAAGACGTGGATCTATAAGTTAGCAAGGCTCGACGCAGTCGTGGGGGTAATTCACCCTCTATATGAGCAAGAAGTGAAGTGGATAGGTTAACCAGGCTCGACACAATCGCAGAGTAGCTCACTCTCTGTATGAGCGAGATGTCATATAGGTGAATTAGTACGGATCACTATGGTCGTAGGATAACTTACAGCCTGCATAATTGAGGTGCGGCGCATATGGGTCAACAAGGCTCAGTGCGGTCGCAAAGTGATTCACCTCCTGTGTGAGCAAGATATGATGTGAATGGATCAGCAAGTCTCGACATGTTTGTGGAGTAAATTACAGCCTGCATGAATCAGACGTCGGACGTGGATGAATCAGTAAGGCTCAATGCGGTTGCAGGATAAATCACCTTCTGTATGCGCGAGATGTAACGTTGGTGGGTCAGCGAGACTCGATGTGATTGCGAGTTGATTCACCTTCTGTAATATGAGTGAGATACATTGTAGATAGCTCAGCAGGGCTTAACGTAGCGTGGAGTGACTCACCCGCTACACGAACAAGATACGATGTGGATTAGTTATTCAGACTCCATATGGTCCTGGGGTAACTCACAGGCTATATGGGTGAGGCGCCATGTAAATGGATTAGCAAGGCTCGACGCAATCATGGGTTGACTTACAGGCTATATATGCGAGACGTGATTTGTATAGATTAGCTAAGCTTGATGCGACTGCGGGGTCACTCGGAGGGCACTCACTTTCTGGGTGATGGGTGGGATGCCGTGCAGATGGATTAGCAGGACTTGATGCAATGTTGGGCTAACTCACTTTCTGTATGAGAAAGGTGTCAAGTGGACGGGTAAGTAAGGCTTAATACAGCTGTGCAGTAACTCACGGTCTGCACAAGCAAGAAGTACATGGAGCGGGTTAGCACCATGGTCCATAGTGGTCATCCCGCGTAACTCGGCCTCTAACACCACGATTGACGCACCATTGTTATACCGAAATATGTTTGAGAGGAGCTTTTGAGTCGGTCGTAGCTGATTATCGTAGTGGTGGTCGAGTGTAGCGAGATAGAAGCCTTCGTGGACCTTATCAACAATCACCTGCGCTTATTTCACAAATGGTTAGTGCGGTCTTCGGTCGTCTCGGAGTGTAGGCACCTGACTATGTATATTCCTATAAGCGCGCCTACAACTCAAGCCGAGATTTTGCCCTAAGAAGAATGAGAACAAGTTGAGATACCAGGTAGTCTGAGACTAGGGCCCGGCATGGGCCGCCCGGGCAAAGCCCGGGTTCTGCCCACGGGTAATTGCAAATTCAGCTACGTGCCCGGGTACCACCCGTAGCACAGCCACTGGGTACCGGGCGGGTATGGGTAACGCCCGGGTATACCCACATTGTATGACTAATAGTATATATCAAGTAATTATACCCACGCCGTCCCCGTCCCTTGACGATTGTGTTGGCCAAATCCACCGACGGGAGTAATGGAGTGTCAAACCGAGACCCGACGGCCATCTTAGCCTCAAATATAGTGTCACCTATTGAGTGTTGTAAGTGACCAATCGTTAAACGACCTCCCGAGAACGCTCGCTATGCATCAACGGACGAAGCTGAATTGAAAGAGTAAGTATATGCGACTCAAGTAGAACAGAAACGTACATACCTGGTAAGCTAAGAATGTCTAAAGCAAATTTTGATACCCGTGGTATTGCCTTTTATTGTCCGTGCCAGTATGCAAGCAGCCCTCCTTGACAGAGGACTTCCACTAGGACTAGTCGTGTGCGAAGGCACGATCGAGAGTATCCTGACTAGCCGCGGGTTTGGTGTACTCAACATCGTCGCCGGATAGTCACTCATTGCCAGGGGCTTCATGATACATAGGTTAGCTCAAATGCACTGCTACAATACATTTTGAATATGTACTCGGTTGGATTCTGAAACAATCAAATCCTCAGAGTTTACCCTTTCCGATATCTTAGCTCCTACTTTTCTCATATATTGTAGCTCAAACATCTATTCTACACGCTCACAAATCGTTCTCGCACATGCTGACTCGTTCGTGCACTCTATGTGGAGTAGGAATCGTTTGGGACATCATTAAGCGCTGGGTGCCCATGGGAATTGCCAATATTGCCCGGGCTTACCCATCACCCGCACAGCCTGCCCGCTCCTGCCCGGGACCCGGCCCACGCTTACCCATACGGGTTTCGCCCGGGTAGTACCCGGGACAAACGTGCCCATGCCGGGCCCTATCTGAGACAACCATGTGTTATATAAGCGCTCGAAACGTTTCGCGCAGTCACGATGATAGCTGTAAACCTCCTCCCCTCCCAAGGGCAGTCAGTGAGCAGCTTGGTCAAGATTTTTTCCGTACAGGCGAGGATGACCGCGTCCTCTGTGCGGAGCTAGAATGAGGAGGTGCAACGGAGTCGGCTGCTAAGGCACCCGACGGCTCGCACGGCCGGAAGAGAAATTAGCGCGGGCGCTTAGTGACCGTGACATCCTTCGAGTGTCCCTCTTCGCGCGTCTACGCTTTTATCTCACTCGCCGTAGCCCACGTCTCAGGTGGCGCGTTTGTACGTCCACCACTCACGTCGTCTTGTCCTACCTCGAATCACGAGTCGCCCTTGCGTTCTAAGACGGCCGATTACGCCTGTGCCGCCTGCGTGCCAGCATCCCCCACCACTATCACCAGTGGCACATCGTGGAGACAGACATCCTGCGGTCCTTGTAGTATGAACCCCTAGTACGTACGTCACCCCTCTCAAATACGCTGAGAGCCTCCCCATACCGCACTTAAACGCTTACACAACCTAGCTGTACTCTGTGCGTTATTGATCCAGAGGTTTCATGGTATCCCGCAAGCTTATGTAGATTCGAGCTCTGCGCAGCGAGCACTATAAATACTGGGATCCCAGGCAACCCATTCGGTTCCACCGGTCTGCGCTCCCTTTGGACCGCTCCTAAGCCAATAACCTCTCATTCTCGCCGCTGCCGCTTCCCTGGCCGATCCTCCGCCGACTCGGGTTCAGGTTCTGCTTCTGTCGCAGCCTGTGGGGGCATCAGCCCGTCTCGGGTCACCCCTTTCATCTGAAGTTCGTCAATATCAGCCTTAGAGCTAAATTTGTCTGCACGCAAACTCACAATCTCCATCACCTCGTCTGCCTCTGGTCGTTTATCCGGCTCCTGCTCCCAGCAGCTCATAAGGAGGAGCCAGAGAGCGTCACCGTGCAGGCTGTTAGACGGGATAGACTCTTCTGGCCGTTTGGGAGTTTCATTCTTGATCGCAACAGCCTTGATGAGGGCAACAACTTTCGTGACGAAGCGTATTTAGTAAAAGGGTACCATGAAAGAAAGGGGAATATGTTACCATTTCGTATGTAGTAGTACGGCACTTTTCCTGTGGTTATCTCCTGTGTAGTTTATTGAGAGGTCTTAACTAGAGCGGTGTATAAATGTACTGATACCAGGATCGTCTAACATAGCTAAGACGTGAAACGTTACACACAACGCGAGAAAAAGTGACTTACCATGCCAAGTGCATATACATCTGCCTCTCTGCTCTGCTTGACTTTGTCTTCTAGTATCTCTGGTGCCTAGCATACTAAGAGTTAGCCGAATTCTAGCTTGAGCTTTCAGGGGGTCTACCGTCCATCGGGGGGTGAACCCGCCCTGCTTCACCGTTTCGGTGAACTGCATTGTGCCCTGCTCCAAGACTGCGTTACCAAAGTCAGTAATCACTGGGACACCTTGATCCGATACAAGCACGTTGTTCTGCGATAAAACAGGTTAGATATACAAGTGGCTATGTCAGACCATAAACGTACTCCTTTCAGGTCGCCGTGTATCTAGTACCAATGTGTTAGAGACACATACTGATGTTAGCGATAAACAAACCGCTTACAACTCCATTTTGGTGTAGGTATGCAACTCCATTGCATATCTGTATGCTCTTCTCACGAAACAGGTGAGACAAAGGTAGCCGTCATAGGGGGCGAAGCACGACCGACATACCATATTGCAACGATCGGTATCCGGATATTTCTCAAGGTAGGAGGGTAGACTGCCGTTCTCAGCCCATGGTGATACCATCCGAATCTGACCTTGAAACAGAGCTAGTCCCAGCAGTGGAAGGACATTGGGATGCTGGCACTTCGACCAGGTATACAGCTCTCGGGCCGCTCGCTAACGACTGTATAAATATCTTGCGTACGAACAAGCAAATGTACTTGCTTTGGGCAGCTTATTGGCTTCGTCGTCGTCGTCGAGTGGCACCCGTAACACCTTGATTGCGACTCGTCTTCCGTCGCGTAGCTTCTCGCGATACACAGAACTGTACCCGCCGTGCGATATGGGCTGAGCGCTGGATGACGAGGGATCCAGATCATCCGTTAAGTTTTGACATCCATGTTCGGTAAGATGCTCAATGATTTCGGCTGGAGACTAGAGTTGCGTTACAGTATCGGATAACAGTGAATGGTAAGAGTGAATGGATACCGTACTGCCGCTGATGATCACAGTGGGCCGAATCTGTGAAAAAAAGGATGAGACAGACAGTAACGCAGCGCTGTAGAGAAATAGTAGTCTCACCGCCTATCGAAACACCATTACGTGTGAGATGAACAATGCTGATTATGTAGTGAAGATGAGGCTACTCACCGCCTAAACATGCGGACAAAGAGTGAGGTATTATAAATCATTGCAGCCACGGCATAGCTCACAATCTATATGAGCAGATGTGAGGGGAATGAGCTAGGAATGATACGATCGTGGGGTAACCCACTCTCTGTATGAGCAGGATGTGATATGGACGAGTTAGCAAGGCTCGATGCGGTCGTGGGGTAACTCACTGGCTGTATGAGCGAGATGTGATATAGACGGGTTAGCGAGGCTCAATGCGATGGTAGGGTAGCTCACAAGCTGAATGAGCGAGATGTGATATGGGTAGGTTAGTGAGGCTCGATGCGGTCGTGGGTAACTCACAAGCTGGATGAGCGAGACGTGATATGGGCAGGTTAGCGAGGCTCAATGCGACCGTGGGGTAACTCACGCTCTGTATCGGCGGGATGTGGTGTGGATGGATTAACGAGGCTCGATGCGGTCGTAGGGTAACCCACCTGCTGTATGAACGAGAGATGATATGGGCGGGTTAGCGACGCTCGACGCGGTCATAGAGTGACTCGCAATCTGTATGAGCAAGGCATGATACGGATGGGTTAGCGAGGCTCAATGCGATTGTGGGGGAGCTCACTCTCTGTAGGAGCGAGATGTGATATGGACGGATTAGCAAGGCTCGATGTGGTCGTAGGGCAACTCACAGCCTGTATGAGCAAAATATGATATGGACGGGTTAGCATCGGATGTGATCGTTGGGTAGCTCACTTGCTGCATGAGCGAGATGTGATATGTACGGGTTAGCAGGGCTCGATGCGGTCGTGGGGTAACTCACGATCTATATGAGCATGATGTGAGGCGGATGAGTTAGCAATGATACGATCGTAAGGTAACTAACTTGCTGGGTGAGTGAGGTGTAATATGTGTGGGTTAGTAAGGCTTGATGCCGTCGTGGGGCAACTCACTTCCTGCAAGAGCGAGATTTGATATGGACGGGTTAGCGAGGCTCAATGCGATCGTAGGGTAACTCACAAGCTGGATCAGCGAGATGAAATATGAAAAGGTCAGCAGGGCTTAGTGTAGTCGTAGGGTAACTCACAAGCTGGATAAGCGAGACGTGATATGGGTAGGTTAGCACGGCTCGATGCGGTCGTGAGGCAACTCACTATCTGTAAGAACGTCGAGATGTGATATGGGTAGGCTAACAAGGCTCGATACCGTCGTGGGATGACTCACTCCCTGTAAAAGCGAAGTGTAGCATGGTGGGTTTCGCAGGGCTCGATGCGGTCGTGAGGTAACTCACATCCTGTATGAGCGAGATGTGATATTGACAGGTTAACAGAGCTCGATGCGGTCGTGGGGTAACTCACATACTGGATGAGCAAGATGTAATATGGAAGGGTCAGCAGGGCTTAGTGTAGTCGTAGGGTAGCTCACTTGCTGCATGAGCGAGACGTGATATGGGTAGGTTAGCAAGGCTCGATGCGGTCGTGGGGTAACTCACTCCCTGTATGAGCGGGATGTGATATGGACGGGTCAGCGAAGCTCAATGCGGTCGTGGGTAACTCACAGACTGGATGAATGAAGCATGGTATAGGCGGGTTAGCGAGGCTTGATGTGATCGTGGGGTAACTCACATCCTGTATGAGCGAGATATGATATTGACGGGTTAGCAGAGCTCGATGAGGTCGCGGGGTAACTCACAGACTGTATGGTCGAGAAGTGTATGGAGTAGGTTAACACCACAGTCCGCGGTGGTCATAACGCGTGGTTAGACCTCTAATGCCATGTTTCACATACCTCAGTGCTATTGGAAGGCGCTTCGGAAGACATTGTGAACAGCCAGCTACGACTGGTAGTGGTCGAGGGCAGCAAGATAGACGCCGTCGTTCACCTTATAAATCGTCACCTGTGCTTATGTCATGCCAACCAGCGGCCAAGTGAGAGTTTCGGTCGTCCTAGCATGTAGTACACAACCACATCTGCAAACTCCAAGGTAGGCTCTGTAGGCTCTGTCACTAGCTCAGGGCACGGTGATATAGCTAGCACATCAGAATGTATCATACACATACCATATATGGTATATTCGTGCCTGAATATAGTTCTATTGCCCATACGCAAGCACCACCACTTGGTGTCTCAGCCGTTGTCCAACAAGTCCCCCTCAACTTCCACTCACGCTGTTCCACCCAATCAGCACCCCAGCACTCACCCAGGGGTGTTTTATAGCATTTAGAGGCTGCTGTGCCCACGGGAACCAGAACTACTGGTTAGATAAGAAGATAGATTTTACTCGAACAAGATTTGTAGCGTACATGCGATTATGTCAGCACACTGACCCTGGATAACCGACAGAGCCTACAGAGCCCACCTTGGAGTTTGCAGATGCACGCATACTCCTGCAAGCAGACCAATAACTCAACACGAAGTCTCATCCCGGGAAGAATATAATGGAAACAAGTATATATACATATATCTTTTAGGCGCCAATTATTTGAGATGAGATGTATGACATAACCACATGGGCTTATAAGCGCCCGATGTACGCGTTAAGCAGGGCGAGAATTCCGAACTCCCAGCCTGACATGTCTCCTATAAGCAGCGTTATCTCGACTTCAGATTCTGAATCGTCATCATCAAGGGGCGTTTTTTATATGAGCTCTGCCATCGGTAATTTCCTATCACAAGACTCCTTATATGAGTATCCAGACCATCTACGCTCTGCACTACTCTTAGACAGAAAATACTACCGCAGAGGCCACTGCCCGTTGATACTACAAGTTCTATTCTCCTCAATGGAAGCAATCGCTGGTCACACGCCTAACAAACAAAAAGGTGATATAAAAATTATCTCATGGCTCATTGGCTCCCATAAGCGTGGTCTCCACCCAGCGAACGAAACTGGCAACGGGGTACTTGAGCACTTGGTCCAGCTTGACTGATCGACACTCACTCCCGAACATTCCTTAGCATTCCGCGCTGCTCTACCATTGACATCTCCCCTCCAGATTCTGTTTCGGATATAACTTCTGGCTCCGCAAACTCTACGGGCACCGGCTCGTCGCAAGTTACGCCTTTTATATGAGACTTGTAGATATCAGTGTCGTGGATCAGGCTCTATGTGCATATACCCACATATCTGTGGCGAGTCCAACCGCTCCGAACTCAAATCACTGCTCAAGATGCAACATCAGAACCAAACACCAAGCCAAATACATAATCCGCAAATGATCCTGGTCAACAAGTCCAGTCAGTCTGGACTCAAGTCGTCCAGGTACATAGCTCCCAAAGCGCACGGTATGAGACCGATCCAGCGACGCATACCAGCCAGCGAGTCTAGTCAGTCTAGACTCAAGCTGCTTGGGCAACGCCACCACCGAGTCAGATCTCAAACCGCAGCTCAGAAGAAGGCCGAAAGCGAAAAAGCAAGTAAAAGGGAAGACGATGAAAAACCAAAGCAAATCTATGTCCGAGTCCGAGTCTGAAACTGATATGCCCGTGAGCATATATAGGGAAACACGTATGACCTAGTAGTGCGGCAGTGGGCCGAAAGAAAGGCAGGAGCAGGCGGGATGCTCTCTATGTTCTCTTAGGTCGCATGCTACTGCAGCACCTGTAAGCTAGCTACGACTGGGAGGTTCTCGGTCTTGACAGTAGTTGCGAAAGCGCGCGTCACGTCAACATGTGACCAGCTCTATTCATCTTCCTTTCCGGTGCTCCGGAATTTGACACCTGCCACAAGTTAGGAGGTAGCAAAAAAGCAAGCACAGTACAAGATAGGCAAGGGTGCTGTGAGAGCAAGTATATCGACCACGCTAGAGACGTTTGAAGCTAGGAAGTTGTGAATGTTGGCTGGAACTCTATAATTGGTCCGGTACCTCTTCCTGTATGCATTAAAAAAACTAGTCAAAATACTTGACACAAAGAATCTACGTACGAATTTAGTTATGCGCGGACTGGGGTGAGGAACAGGAGTAAAGGCCAATCCCTTGCATGCCATATGGTATGTCCAACCGGCTCGCTCTCAACCATACGGAGGTAACTCGCACTCACATAGCGCAAACTTGAACAAGCAACAGTATTCAAACCATGACACTTTCGTATTTGTTTACACTACTTCATACCAGTCTGATTCTAATACGCAGGTAGAAATAAACCAAGGTTACTTACACATAGCCCTAGAAAAACAAATTCATTTCTTCATTCACCAATTTTGACGCTATTTCATCAGGTAGATTCTACCAGTCATCAAGCCCTAGCTTTAACGAAATTGGCAGCCACGCCGATGCTAGAAATCTGTCAGAAACATTTTCATGCTATTCGTTCAAATCGCTTACCTGCCATCAGTGGGATAGGCCAAGTGAGCAGGAAGACTGACGCCCGGGATCGCACAAAACAAGTCACCCGTGTTGCAGAAGCTAGCGATGTTCTGGGAGCTCGTACTTCCGTCCCTGGGTGCCAAATCGACAGAGGGCGAGTTGATTGGCCATGGGCTATTGATGTTACGAGCTGGGTCGCCGAACACGAGGATGGAGGCCACCTTCGATTTCAAACTGCTGGAGAGGCTTGTGTCTGCATAGTTCCATTCAAGAGTAAGAGCCTGGCCAGCAGAGATAAAATGAGATACACGTACTATGCACAACTAAGGCACCCTTCGAGTACCCGCTCAGAACGAAGCGTTGGTTGGGGCACGCAGCCGCCTGTGAGGCTAGGTAGCCTGCCGTAATAGCGGCGCCGGCGGCAACCGTGACAACATACTCGGCACTCGTGTCATAAGTGATGGATTTGGTAGTCGTGCTATCAACCAACATGAGCACCAAGCCATACGACCTGTACAACGTATGCTTATAGTTACCCTGGAACAGCTGAAGCGAGTGCAGCCGCGAGCGGAGTCCCGACGATACCGAGCCCAGTCTCTGTAGTTCCGGCGATATGCACAAGCTGTAGGCCAGAGCAAGACTGGCGAGTTTTGAGATCGATGGGAGAGCTCATCACCGAGGCGACGACGAAGAGAGGTGCCTGCGTGAGTTGATATGTTAGTATTGAGCTTGATAGAAATCGAATTGGAGACGCACGACAAAGTATTTAGCGAACATCTTTAGTAGTCAAGTAAATGCTGAGTAGGATTGGAGAGCACTGGGCTTGAGCAGCACTAGGCACTCGTTGTCGAGTTTTATACTGGGACGACCGGCTATGTTCAGCTGCCTGGTTGCCGGCAAGTGTCTCTAGTACCAGCACCCAAGGCAATTCTAAGACGCACAAAATAGCCAGTGACCACGACGAAAGGAGCAAGACTACCAAAACTGTGCGGCGCAACGTCAGACACCCTACCTCAACCAGCCGGTTGTCGGTTTCATTATGCTCCCGACCGAGTGCGAAGGCGAATATGATTTGTGCCAAGATGTAGAATCTACCGGGACCACTGGTTGAAGTATCGAGAGAGCAATTAGCATCACTGCAATTAGGGTATTCCAAGAAGCCGTCTTCCTGATTAGATGATCAAGTGACCCGCGAGATATTCTTAAAAGGGGATTTATCAAGCTAGCCGATCATTTAGAACAGGTGCAAGCATTACGGGTATGTTCTTTCAATAAAACGGGATCAGTAGTCCTCGACACAAATCGAGCCAAGAACAAGTTATGCCGATAGTCCCAAGTGCCCGACTGATCCAACGACTAGACATGGTAGTGCAAAGCCCATTCAGGGGATTATAAGAGAGCGCGAAGTTTAGCAGCGGGAAGCAAGTCGAAGTCTGTAACATCGTTGGGGTTGTACGTGTGAACCAAGCCTCCCGGGAGGTAATGAGCAGTTCAGAACCAATATAGTGGGGACGGAGCAAGACGGCCCGCTTGAGTATAGACAGGCCAAGCTCAAACGACACCCGGTATGCACGAATGTAAAAGTCCTGAAGGTTAGCGTAGTGTGGTCGTAGGGCAATTGGATTCTCGAAAAAATAGATCTGACGCTCCAATCGCGCACGTGACACGGGCTCAGGCGCCTAGCGAGGTGGCTACGAGCCACCGCCAGCTCACAACCCATATTGTCTGTTAGGTGACGTCGAATCGTAAGTACAAGTGAAGAATGCTTGCTATTGTACTCGTCCCCGTAAAGTATTCATTGATTCCTTCAGGAGCTGGTAAAACACATAGCTACACTTCAATCGCTAGCTGAGTCTGTTTAGTTCGAATCGTTGGTCTTGACGCATCTTATTACTACATTAAATATTACAGAATTAAAACATTTCGTGATGCGTAGTACAAAGCAATCGATATTATGCGATTCTTATTCATCCTTGGGGCCCGGAACCTTGACGAGCCACGGCAAAGTCATGGCGTTCAGGCGACGCAGCCACTATATTTTGGAAATGTAAGTAGGCGCCCAGTATATGCTGAATAGTTAAGCACTCACCAAAGCACCAAATCTTACAGGTTGATCCTGTCCGCTCCACTTATCCTCCAGCTTGATAATTTTATCATTTTCGTCCAAGTCGATCACAACGGTAGAGTCCATAACCTACACACAATTATGATGAGTATTCATCGTGTCACAGAGGATCAAAGCATGTACCTTCTTGGTATTAATAAACCGGATCGTGTATTCTTGCTTTTGCTCATAAACAATCCGGTTTGGATTCTCTGTCGAAGAGATCACCTTGTACGCCAAGGTACGAGATGTGGGGAACGCTTTTGGCTGTAAGGTTTGGAAGTGAGCGCGATGCGAAATGATGAAGAGCAAGTACGCACCATTCCGTACCACTAAAAGTTCAATAGTAATAGAGGTATGTCGGTTAGCTCAATATCGAACAATTCATTCGGTCAACTTACTTGAGGGGCATACTGCTTGTAACCAATGCATTTACTCAGTGGATCCTCAAAGGTAGCATCCACTCTCCACGAGCGGTGGAATATATCCTGACTTGGTTGCGAGCTGAATAGCTATAGCAGACACCAACGTCAGCTCGCACTACCGCGGCCAGGCTCGTTCTTGTGCTTACGTTCATCACATCTTCAACAATCTGCTTTCGCTTGCCCTCCAAAGGCATTCCACCGTTTTGTACTTCGACGCCGTTTCCGAGCCTCGAAACTTGTTGAGTCAAAGTACCAGTAGATGTCATGGCGGCGCTGAGTACACTCTGGGAAGCAAAGGTTCTAGTTGTGTGCAAATTCAGAAGGGGGATGAGAGTGAGTACAAGTTGACGAGGACGCATGTGGGTTGAGTGGGCGGGGTTTTGAGCGCAAAGGCAGTTTATATATGCTGCCGCTCGGCCACCGATAGGCCAAAGGTTACGCATGATGCTGCATCTTAGCTCCAGATTGAGGTCATAGTCCCCACGTCATGGCCACTACGAGGGGACGATCGAGGCGGAGTGGCTGTACACCAATCGGCGATCCATTTCAAATGGGTTATTTTGGTCCAATAATTCATTGGTTCAGGTTGAGTGGTGCATGTAATATAAAAATATGAGCAGAATTATTCATACGTATCCTCCTCCGACTCTAGATCCTATAATTATGGTTTCTTCTCTTCCTCCTTCCCTCCCTCCTCCTTTTTCGGCGGAGCCATACCCATGAAACCAAGCAAGCTTCCCCCAGCCATCTCTTTCATCTGCTTTTCCCTGTCTTCGTCCATCATCTTTTTGAACTTCTCCGAATTGGCAGCCCAGTATGCTTGATCCTCTTGATATAGCTTCTGGTACTCTTTTCGCCGTTGCTCGAGGAAGGTTAGAGGCGGTTGATCAGTGGGTTGCTGGGTTTATGTAAATTAGTGATACAATCAAAAGGTACGTAGATAACGTACGCTCTTAGTGGCTCCACCAAATCCAAACAACCCTCCAATTGCCATATTCCCACCTCCGCTTCGCTTTCGGTTCTTCTCCCAGTCTTCCACGACCTTACGTTTCTGTTCCGCTTCGACAGCCGCATATGCCTTTGGAATGTCCTTCCCTTGGTATGCTTTGAGAATCGGACGAACATCGGCGGGATTGTGGATTGCGATTGCTGCAGGCAAATCCGCCACTTAGGATCACAATGGCGGGTTTAAATTAAAAGGAGACTTACATTCTAAGAACGGAATCAGGCCCACTAGCCCACCCGCTTCACCTCCCGATCCGTCTGCTCGCCATCGCGGAACGATAACCGCATTCTCGGGCTGTAGTGAGTACCTTTCGGGATTGGTGTCAATCGCTACCACTTTAGAAAGGTCTCGGTTTAGATATGAAAGATCCTGTAAACCATCAAGTCGTTTAGGAGAATAGCTAGAATAGAAAATAGTAGTAGTACCTTGACGAGGCCGTCTTTAGTTGTCCGTGTAGCTTCACGGAACAGTTTGTACATGATAAAGGCACCAAACGGATCTAGTTTCTCTACGATAGGGATTGCGGTCTGGAGTGTGTGTTAGTTGTAAGCTTTGTTACAGATGCACTACTACATACGTAAGCAGCTTGAGATGTGAATAACACAATCTCATAAAACTGGGAGAGGTAGCCGAGGAAGTAATCGACCCCGGGGCGTTTAGCCGTACGCCATCCATGCTGTCGCTGCACATCTAAAGGGTCAAAATGCGCAGAAATATCACGACAAGGCAACCTACATCCCAAGCAGATGTGATAAGCAGGTCGTCGAGCGAAATAAGGAGGGTAAGCGGCCGTTGGTGTGGAGGTGGCAGCGGAGGTGGTAACAGTTCCGTCCACGCAGGCTTGTTAAAGTACTGTTCGTACGGTGTGAGGTTTGTATCATAAATGAGGCGTCGTGGTGCTCACATTAAACGCATCCGCAATCCTCGCCTTAGACCTCCCAAAAGTAGATAATTCCTCCTAACTCAGACATCAATCTCGCGACTCGACAGGTCCTAAAAATAAGTCAACAAGACTTACGCCACCACCAACGGCATGCTTTTCTTCCTCGTTTTCCCACTCTCTTCCCATATATACCGCTCCCGCCAACAACCCACCCAAACCAAACGCAATAGTCCATCTAGCAAACGCCCTCCGTTTCTTCTCAATCGTACTCAGTGAGTCCTTAGCGGATCTCGCGCCTGTCCTTCCTTCTGACGGCTTAGGAGGCCCAGCATTTGCAGGTGCAGGCGCTTCAATCGGGCTGATGTCCAGCGAAGGCAGGGATTTGGGGGTTAATGGATCTTTTGGATCGGTAGGGTTTGGTGGTGGAGGAGGGGGCGGTGGCGGAGCTGTTATAGATCGGGCTAGTGCGGGGCTTCCATATGGTATTCGTCGTTGAACGAGAGAGCGGGCAGCAAGCCGAGGGAGGGACATGGAAGGTGGTCGTCGTCTAAAATCAGAAACCACGTGACTTGTCGGATGATCGTCATCGAACCTCTTTTTCCAGATGGGGATGCAGCAGTCTGAAATTTCAGGTAGCCCAAATACGATCCATGAAGCTGATAGGATTATAGAATGGGTATACAAACAATAAATTTGACCTAATTCATGACACCGGTATAGCTGGACCATTGTGTTAGGGATAAATAGGATGTCAAAAATGATACCCTCCAGCCAGTGCCATGATGTTATTCGGGTCGATTTGTTTTTTGATACTCCTCAATCGATCAAGGTTCAATCCATAGAGTCTAATGTTATCCCAGGTTATTGTGATATTTCAGTCTTCCTCAAACGCTGAAGCAAAATACTCACGAGATCAAATCTTCATCTGCCGCCGCATAATTCCCATACTTTTTTTTTTTTTTTTTTGAATCGTTAATTTATTGTCAGATTAAGGCATGGCCTTATGTACCGACACCACAGACAGATGGAAACGCTATACTAAGTGCGAGAGAGAAAGAAAGAGGAGAAAGCCCGAGGGGCATTCCCATACTTGATCTGCTTGGCTCCAGCAATATCCTGTCTTTCAGCTACAGCCTGATTAAGTATAGTCTGAGCGCTCTCTTTAGCCGATCCGATAAAGAAATCATCGTTTGGTTCGGCGATCCAGGACCAGTCGAGGTTAAGAGGCGTCAAGAAGTTGTCGTGAGGATATGCCCCGCCTTTGCTCTTTGCGCTGTAAGTTCTTAAGAAGGG
>WSTJ01000690.1:0-19646 GCA_019623705.1 Ceratobasidium sp. 428
GGCAGCGAGGGCGTAGCGCAAAGCATGATGGAAGTTTCCACATTTGGGCGCCATTCGTCTGCCATGCCGAAGTGGAGCGCATAGAGTGACTGTGGTCACATCAAGAAGAGTGTTTGTTTGGGCCGTAGCCTCATTAAGGTATATTAACTAAGACTCGTAGAGGTGACAATCTTTGTCTGCCTAACATATACTTTTCTGAGCCTTATCAGGCTGTCTCAGAATGATGTTTGCTGCTCATCGCCTTCGTGCCATATGTGGCGCATTTCCGCCTTAAGTAAGCCAATCAGGCGCTTCAGTCCAGGTAAGCGGCGCGCGATTTTCCTGATGTGGACGCTGAATGCGAGGTCGGCGCCTGGCTACCAGGTGCGAATCGATTGGCTGCCAGGTGCGATCAATTCACCTAGCGCCCAAACGCGGACCCGGTAGCTGTGTAGCTTGTGTCCGTTTGGCGCGAATGAAGGGACTTGGGAGGGATATCCCATTTTCGGCACGTGATCGATCGATCGAAACAATCAAACTCTAAGTCCATCAACCACATCCTCTGGTTATCCTTGATCCATCAAGCATGCGGCTCGGTCGAAACACAACTCTATTATATTTATACCGCCTCCTTCGTTGAACAAGCGCTCAATCGATTTGGCACTGATATTATTCTGGGAATATCCTTTTCGTATGCTCTTTCTTTCTGACAACCGTGGGTTGACGAACATTCTCTCGTGCCTCGACAGAGCCCCGGTTTTTCACTTCTTCCGGCTTAGCATAGCGTTCTGCACCTTCGTTTTGGCCAAAAGAAAGCTCCGGCTACCCTATGAGGGTTTTGTAGCACTAAGCTGAGAAAACGTCCCGTACCAAACACTCTTCAAACGCTCAGTAACTTCTTACCGTGTGAGATCACTAAGAAAACCGAGCATCCCGTCCTTCATGGGACTCTCCGTCAACGCTCGTGAATGATCCATGAAGCTTGTACTCCTGAATGCTTTGGACAGCTTCTAACAGCTGCACTGGATTTACCATCTTACACAATCAAGCGATCGGCCGTCTCTCGAAGTCCTACGAGCTCCTGGGTTGGGCCTGTATCAGAACCTTACGATCGGAACCCTATTCTTATCGTGACTACACTGCTTGTGACAACTAAACCTTACATGTCGAGCGGTACAATGACTCGAAGTTGCATTTGAGCTTGTTTCGTTGTTCTCGTTGGTTCTTGCTCTGCTTGTTCATATTTACAACATATCTAGACCCATTTTGGGGTTTGGGTACGTCATATTCCACGTAACTGGTCCGATCAAACTCGTGCCTGAGGTGACCTGCAGGTGATCTAGACAACCACATCTAACTCGGCTGCTCGCGACCTCGACTTGCGTAGATATTGCGAAAAATAGGACTTTGACTCAAGGTATGGTTTACACCAATAAGAATATGGCTATGATAGAGAGACTTGCGCTGACGGGCTGAAACTTGGTTGGCGAAAAAGCGGTACCAAGCTCCACCTCCATCCGCGTTCTTGCCCCTGCTAAGATCCTGAATATCACTATACCTCCAAATCTCAATGGAACGCAACGACAAGTAAGCTTCCGCTTTTACATATCAAGAACTGGATACTGAGTTTGAGCTGAAGGAAGCGTAAACCACTTCCTGCCGGCCCATCAGGGTCGTCGAACGTCAAAAAGCAAAAGCCTCGCACCGAGCTCTCGCCAGACGCGAAGCTCCTTATCCGTATCTTTCAAAAAACCGAACAACCAGTCCTCCAGCGCGTCCTTTTTTCGTCCATAGCCAACGCCTCGCAGTCCGACCTAGATGCTATGAAACGCATGCTCGGGCCATTGGTAACCTCTGCCCTCAACCCTCTCCACTGCGTCCGGTGCCATAAGCCCTACCTCCAACAGGAAAACAAATATGGCGCTTGTAAAATCCCTCATCTCGAACCGGACTACGAGGATGAGGACTACGCGCGGTCGTCAGATGGTTTTGATTATGAGTCGGATGGGTCTGATGAGTGGGGCTATCGTCCGGGAGGCCCGAGAGGACAGTTGATGAAGTTTCCGTGCTGCGGGTGGAGGTTTAGGGAGAGTATGGGCGAGGAAGCAGATGATAGGAAAGAAGCGTGCGTTTCGGAGTGGCATACTACCGATCCAAGAGAGGTCGAGTATTACGTGGACCCGGCCGAATCAGCGTCAAAGGATAAGAACAGTGCGACTCGTCCCACAAAAAAGCGCTCAAAGTATCAGAACACGGGTGTTGTAACCTGTAAACAGGCAGGATGTGCGCCCCAAAGCTAGTCATTTCGATTTGGTTACATTCCTTGTACGTTGTAGGCTATCGTTTTGTATATAATGTCTACTCTTTAAATCGCCTATACAGGCTTCGGCTCAAGATGGGACCCTCAAGCGCGAGTAATGATGCTCTAAGCGCCAGGTCGGCGCTCCTCTTGGCATATCAAATGGAGTTGCACCGGGCTTGACTGGCAAGAACGAACAACCCCCATTCAGACAACCACACATAACGCATGAAGCGGCAAGTCTGACACTAGCAGATGCAGCGTTTATATCAGCTTCCGAGCTATATTAATGCAAAGACCACATCCAATGATTTAATATAGATATTTAGGCGGAACAAGGTACATGAGTCAGATGCGCGGAGGGTCCTGCGCGCCTCGTTGGACTTGGATACGCCGAACCAGGATCTCGTTTTGATCACTTGTCGGTAGGTTCAGCGGGCCCATATCCAACACATAATCTAACGAGAAGGCAACCATACGTATCCTATCTTCATCCTGTTGAGGGGTTGACTCTCGTTTATCGTGATCTGGAGTAGAAGTACGATAGTGCTCTCGGAGTCTCTGGCGAAATCCTGGCAGGCTGAAACTACCCGTGAGGCCAAAGGGAGATATTGGCTTTGCTCCTGCCGTCGGACCGCTATAAATGGAATACGAGCTGAAGGCGAATCTACTCTAAATGCAAGGACGGTCCTGACTCAGCAAGGTCAATCAGGGCCCACATAAAATAAGCGCCGTCAGCCTAGAACCGGCCCGGCGCTACGCGCCGGGCCAGCTCAAATGTCCCCCGGAGGTACGACGGGGCTCAAAGTTCATAATTGAAATAGAGTACCTGTAAGACCCCATAACAGCGGCAGCCAGATGTATATCCCTTGAACCAGCGCAAGCAGGCCCCCTATCGAACCGAGAATATCGAACGCGCAGCTATCCCTATATTCTTCAATTACCTCACAGCCAACGAAGCTTCGTGCATCGGGGGGGCCTATGTCAGCATCCATCATAGCGGAGCTGCCCTCGACGGCTGGAAAGATAAGGCCACCGGCTATTGAACTATTGGTGCGGTCAAGTGTGCTGATGGTAGCTGTCAAAATACAAGCAAACCGCGTTAATTATGATTCCGTTAAGAACCTGTTCTACTCACTAATCGGTCTTAGATTGACGGTCAAGTAGTTCTACATCTAATATTGAGCTTTTTTCTTTCAATCGGAGAAGTTCTCAGGTTGCGTACTGGATAGTTCCCTGTAATAACGTCATGGAAGAACGAAGATACAATGAACTTCCTCTTCATTAGTCCTATTTTAGCTCGCCACTGGTATCCAGGGAGGAGCCGCCAGCCCAAGAGCAAGTTGGGGGCAACGAATCGGCTGCTAATGTCTGAGATGTCGGCAACGGCTGGATCAGTGTCGGAGAACCAGACTTTAAGCAGAGGATTGATATTTAGAGCCGACGCGTCGAGAGGGTGCATTTGAAGATCGAAGGCAACTATATTGTCTTTCGGAAGTAGAAGAGTTCATGTATGCGCGAAATTCTAGTCATTGCGTCCGGTGCCACCAGTCGTATATTGAGGAGGAGGATATCTCTAGCTCGTACCGGATTCCGCATGAGATGGGAGTATACTGCGGAGGCTCGGTATCGGAGGATTACTCGTACGACGGGGCTGAAAGTGCCAACTCTCGGAACGAGTACTGCGAGGGGACGCAATATCTATGCTGTGGCGAGCGATGGCGGGAAGATGAGAAGGCCAAACCAAGCGAGATTTGCATTAAGGAAAACACACGGCGAATGCGGCAAAGGCTCACTATTTCGCCGACCCATCTGTGAATGATTACTCGCTGGATTGGGAGGTCAGATGGCGGAGCAAAAATTCCAAGGTAACTACTTGCGAGGAGGTGGGCTGTCGTGGCCCATAGCTCACGGCACTATTTTCCGTCTCTTCTCCCTTTGCTCTTTCTATCGAGGCTTGTAAGCGATGCGCGAGGTCAAGAGCGCCTCGACTACGCGACTGGGATGAACATGAGACAATAGTCGGGAGAAAGAATCCCCCAGAACCGGTGTGTATGCACGACCTATAGACAGACAGAAACACACGTGATGAAGCCCCTATCCAGCGGCTCCGCCGCTCAACAATAAGTGTACTGCAATCGAAGTTGTCTGGTGCTTATTGTGTTGTTGAAGAATATGCATTGAACTCGAAGCAGGGTTTGGCGACTTCATACTTTCTACGGACACGAATATCCGGGTAGAAATTATCGTAAATTATAGGACATCGAAAGTCCTGGACCTGAAGGGTGTGGGATAGGAACACGTGACAAGAACTCTGGCTAAATAAATACCACCACTTAGCGTTATTAACGATTACGATTTTCTCACTAATCGCTCAAATCGTCACGAGTGATTTTCCGGCATGAGACGGAAAAACTCGTTGTGATGGAGGGTCTTTCGCTGATGAGGCCGTTTTGAGTTTCGAAGTAGGTGGTCAGGCATCAGCGGCTAGCATACGTGATACAATCTACTTCCACCAATAGTGAGACTCGAGTTCTGAGGTCACGATACATGCGCCGCCGCACTACCCGATAGGAGTGGGGAAAATGAGCTAAAATGTGCGCACGATATGTGCGGGTCGCCATGTATGCTCTCGTGCACTGGATACGCATCAGATTGGCTGTTTTGTAGATACATTTGTGTGCTAGCATCCGATGCCTCTTGTTGCCTTCCGACCCTGGCATCATACTTATGCCAATGATGATGGCCGCTTCTCATCGCTCCAAGCTTGATGAGCCCATGATGATTTTAATTTGAAATGTAAAATCGTCTCGTATCACATCGCTCGTTAACAACGCTACCACCACTACCGTGCTCCCTGCTTCTCCTGGCTTGTTGCGTCAGTCTGTCTCGAGGAAACCAACGAAATCCTTCACTTATAGTGAATCTCAGAGATGTCATCGATGTATGAGGGTAATCTGCTAAACTCATGTACTAAAATGTATTAACTCCGGCATATCTTTGGTTTCCTAGGAAGCGCAAAGCAGCCCCAGATCCTATCCCATCAAATTCTTTTCGTACCAAGCAGCGGAAACTTCCAAATACCTCCAATGATACACAGCTTCTTCTTCAGATTATCAATAAATCTGAGGAATCAAAACTTCGAAGCGCTCTTGCTTCATCCGCCAGCGCTGCATCGCCATCCGATTTACAAGCAATCAAAAGATACCTTGGTCCGCTGGTAACATGGTCTCGAAACCCCCGTCATTGCGTCCGGTGTCATGAATCGTATGTTGAGGGAGAAAACGCCTCCAACTCGTGCCAAATCCAGCACGAGAAGGCCGAATATTGTGGAGATAATGTGTCGGAAAATTATCCGTATGGCGAGGATGAGGAAAGCTATAACTCTGATAACGAGTATTGCGAACGGATGCGGTATCGTTGCTGTGGAAAACGATGGAGAGAAGGTAAGGAGGAAGAGCCGGGCGGAGTTTGCGTTCAGGAATACCATACAACGGATCCGGCAAAGGTCTACTACTTCAGAGATCACTCTGAGGAGGAAGAAGAGAACTGGTTTCTCAAGTGGCGGATCCAGAACCGAAGAGTAGTTACCTGCGAGCAGAATGGGTGCTACGCTGACTTGTGAACCGCGAAGTCACGTCTCGCAGTATTTTCCTCCTATTGGCTCTCTCCTGAGATCTCATCCTTGCAAAGTTTGATCCAAGGTTTATCTATCCTTCTATAAGGCTCAGTGCTCCTCCGTCATGATAGCCGTTACTTTAGTCCTGGTTTATAATCAGGTACCTCAAATCTCGTAGAATACGCCAATCTCTCAGCCCCAGCCAGACGTCTTTAGTCGGCTTTCGTCTGTATAGATTGCCATATATTATGTTGATCCATACGTTGTATAAGCCTAGTTCTCAGGTGCTAGGTTTTTATGATTTTCCAAGCAACTCCAGCCGTAACTCTAATGGATAGCTGCCCGTAAGGGTCTGACTATCCTAAACCTATTCTAAATAGGCTCTAAGCGGGGCTATCGACCAGGTCACCAGGAGCGCTTGAGACACAGCCACAGCCACAGCCACAGCCACATGTGTAAATACAGACTTAATCGAGATTTTCTGCAGCTCGCGATCGGTGGCGGGATTTGACACATGTGGAGCGGGTTGATCGTCGGGCCGCGAGTCAGAGTGAACATGAACAAACCGACTGAGCCTGTGTTGTGCACAGTCGGGGAGGTAACACACGGGGGTAGTTTTGCAAAATAATCACATTGGCGCATGTCCTGGACAAAACGCACGGACAGACGAGCATACAGCTCTGAATTTCAAAATCAGACCGTGGAGCCGACACAGCCCCAACTGTCAAGGGATTACCAGATTTGGGTTATATCTTTTTCTGTCCGTGCGTTTTGTCCAGGACATGCGCCAATGTGATTATTTTGCAAAACTACCCCCGTGTGTTACCTCCCCGATTGTGCACAACACAGGCTCAGTCGGTTTGTTCATGTTCACTCTGACTCGCGGCCCGACGATCAACCCGCTCCACATGTGTCAAATCCCGCCACCGATCGCGAGCTGCAGAAAATCTCGATTAAGTCTGTATTTACACATGTGGCTGTGGCTGTGGCTGTGGCTGTGTCTCAAGCGCTCCTGGTGACCTGGTCGATAGCCCCGCTTAGAGCCTATTTAGAATAGGTTTAGGATAGTCAGACCCTTACGGGCAGCTATCCAATAGGGGTCATCATTTCAGGGGGACGACGGAAATTGTCAATACGCATACAAGTAAATGTGGAGGATGAGCAAGATGTCCAGGGATAAGACCAACCTAAAGTCTGCTGATCTGTTGGTCGGGGGTACTCGCATGATTTGTCTGCTTTGGTTCGAAACATTCAAGAATCGAGGAATTCAAGTTGAAAAGGGGTGCGATGTATTTGAGTTGTCATATCATCATGCTAATCAGAGTCAACCAGGATCAATAGTATGGATAGACTTTAACGCTGAAACACCTCGATAACTTCGGGGATAAGTGTGCACATCACGGCTGTCTGAACGGGTCACCGGATAAACGTACGATAGTGAGTTTCTCTTTGGTAAACACTGGCATTCAGTAATCCCACTCTGCATTAGACCTATTATATTTCAACACACCATTTCAGTTCACAATAGAATCTAGCACGCTTAGTTCAGCTTGTTTGATGAGTATTTATTTAATAGAGCTGAGATTGGAGTTCGTCGACGTCAACGAACTTGTGCATAACTATAGTACACGCTACCCCAAAACCCAGACGACCCGCTGGAGGGATAGGACAGCTTACATAGATGAAATGAAATAGTCCATAAGGAGAGACCCAAACTAGATACCATAAGATAAACCCCTTTTTTTTGGCCCCACACCATCTGGCGCCGTTCCCTACCAGCCAACTCCCATCCCGATATCGCCCAAACACGGGACAGGGGCCAATTGTTATCTTCACGTACAACCTCACATCACCCTCCTATTACTATCACCCAAAAAGTCCAAGCTTCCCAACACAGGAAACGTGCGCTTCCAGCTCTGAACGGTATACGCATATACCAACTCTTGCGCTTGATTAGCCCAGACTTGATTGTGGAAGCCTGCTCGGGGGTGGGACGGCGTTCGGAACGGGAGACTAGACGCCGGAGCGAATAGTTGGGGGTTTGGAGTCTGGAAGGGTAACCGAGAGGTTTCGAAGACAGGAAGGACCGGAAGTGGAGCGAGTTGGAGCAAGAGTTCGCGCGCATAGGCGTCGTGCGAGGTGTTGAGTCGTTCAAGGTGCATTGGTTGGTCTCGGACGCGCGCTTGGATGTAGGATGGCCATTGGGGAGTACTATACCGGCGCTATAGTTAAGTTAGTCGAGGTAATCGCGGCCGCGGAAAACTGTAATGAACTTACCCAGCTATGTCCATGTCTCGTAACATACAAATTCACTGCCTTCACCGTGGGGATGTTGCATAACACCACCTCCAACAACCCGTAATCTCCATCCTCATCGTCCAGAGTGATCTCTTCCAAATGCCCAATATGCGTGCTCTGCGCGATAGTCTCAACCGTATCGTTTAAACAGACAAACACATCTGACGGTTCGAATTCACCCGAGTCGTCCACTTGCGTGATGTGTACGCTTTTTACTGGGCGACCAGGAACGAGAGCGAGTGCTTGAGTGTAGTGGCCGTGGAAATGGGAGAGACGAGGTAGAGCCGTTGAGGGGAGCTCGAGTCGGAGAGAAGAGAGGTGGTCTGGAACTGCGCCGAGAAGGGTTAGGGACTCGAGTTTGGGTTGGCCAGTGAGGAACGAGATGAGCGCCGAGTCATAATCCATCCGAAGCTCGAGACGCGTGAGTTGGAAGGTTGTGCCTTCGAATATCCTACAGTGGCGAAAAATGTTTATAATTCCGTTGATTTAAAGAGTGATGAGATGAAACATGTGCTTACCAATGCCGTTGCTGGTATGGAGGCTGCTCGATTAAACGAATGGATAGCTCGGTGAGGGAGACCATGCTCTTCAAAGCGCCATGAATCCGTTCAAGATAAGTCCTATGCTCATCTTTTGGACTCGCGCTTGACGCGATAGAGAAACTCTGAACGAAGCCAGCTAAGCCCGAGTCGTTCTCTACCGTCTGGCAAAACTGTCGAACCGATCGCTCTCGGGTGAGAAAAACAGAATGATAAAGCAGTGGTAGTGCGAGTTCTCGGCTAAATAGCTTATGGTTAGTGCTAACATTAACTCCGAGGGGAGATTAAAAGGGGTAAGAGGGTGGTGGCGCGACTTACCATTGCCGGTTCGCTTGAGAAAGGTGGCAAAGCGCGCCGGAGTCCGTCACGTAACGGAGGATTTCGAGGTAACACTCGGTAGGGAGAGTGGGGGAAGGCATGGTGACAAATGGGGTAATGGGAGGCGGGTCGGGTGGGTTGCGGACAGCTCGGTGTGCGTGGTGGATATTTATCCCGTATCACACAAAGCCCCATCTTGGGTTGGGCCAGCGTTGGCGACGACATCTTCGACGTCGGTGATGCTGCACGAAGTGTCGAGTTAGAGCCGATGCTATCGCCGATTATGTCACGTGGTCTTCAACCCCAAAGTCTAAAAAGCTAGAGCATACACGGGCTTGCAGTATTGATAAAATGACGAGAGTAGTTCAGCATAATTGTCAAGATTCGAGAAGGGCTGGGACACATATGAGACAAGCTGGCGGTGAACCTACCTCACGAGGTCGGGCTCAGATAGATTAGCCCATGCCTATCACTAACATTAATCTCGCCTTCCTGACGATTGCTGACGGTGCTCGATAGATGCATATATTGATCAATCGGACCTTACATGTGATTATTTGACATGCGGGAAGTAACGGTGGCCGATATGACTCGGTTCACCTGATATACCCCGGCTTCGTATTGTGTTGCCAGCACGAGCCATTAGACGGCTATATGCAGTCTCAACTTCACATCAGAGAGGAGCACCGGATTAGATATGTAGGACGGCCTGGCACAGATGATATGTTGGCAGTATGATTGATTAGCAGTCAAAGTTCTTGTTCGATCAATGCTCCATCTGAAAGTGACGCTTCACTACCACAATTGACCACCAGTCGAGAGTAGATTTCTATAGGCTCTGCGAGAAGCGCGTTTCTTGAAGCTCAAGCAGGATGGATACTTGTACTTCTTATACTAGCGTACGTTTGCCAAAATGTGCCCCTTAGGCAGCGAGACTCCTACGAGATTTTGTGGTCTGTCATGCATGCGACTTTGCATCTTGCGTTGGATGGGGCTTTGTTGTGTCTGATTTGCTAATTACGATGTCGCAGCATGAAGCTATAGAGCTTTCTTCACTCAGGGCTTCTTTGCTGCGTAAACATCATATGTCTTTAGGGTGGCACTGACACTTGGCTTCTCTTCTCCCTTGATCTATGCACTCGTCTAACTGATGTGTATAATACAGTAGCCTGTCCTCCTGCCATACGGTGCTGAAGGCTTCAGACTATCTGCGAGATCTCGAAGTCGGTCCAAGCACTATATCTACTCCTTACAACCAAACTGGCTCTGAGTTCGTTTCTATCACTCATAAACTCTAACTTTCCTCACTCGCAACATAAGCCTTTGTTAGTACAATGACTATTGGTCTAAGCGGAGTGCTAAGGCTTCTGAAGAGCACGAGCTAGCATAAGCGCGCGCCTGGTCCAGTCCTCTAGTATAAATAGAGCATAAGTATGGGTTTTCGGAAATACTAGTATACTTTCCATTTTGGGCACAGTCAGGGTGTCCATCACGTGGTCAAATGGCGACAAACAAGGCCCAGACTTCCTAACGATTCACCACGACCACGTCTTGGTGCTTCAGCAATACTTACATTAACGGATTTTCGAGCCTCGTAGAACTGTACAGTACGAACTACATCTGAGCTTCTGGATTTTGCTTTTAGGTGGTCTAGCTAGGCGGACTTTCCTTACGCGTTCTGCACACCTGGGCACGCTATCCCCTCTGATATGCTACACTTTGCACTAAATAATATATGAAATGCAATCCTCAGTATCTTCAAGACCTTCGTCGGTCGCCGCTATCTCGCGAACCTACACCCCTGGCCCCGCCTCTCCCCTCCAAAGCACCGGACAAGTTCGGATTACCTATACCCTCGCCCAATCTCTACTCTCTTCGCCGCATTCGGCTGTCATACTTGATTCTCTCAGGTCTAAGCTGCAACCTCTCCGTAATCTTCATTGGCGTCCCAGCGCCGGAACCTTGCCTGGGTCGTCTATCCGGACTGTGCAATATCTTGATGCGGAACTTGTCCCGCTTGATCAGGGCGTGAGTAGTGCACGATTAAGTACTGTCGAGGGATTGGGTGCTAGTGGAAGTGTTGGCGGAGAAGGCGGAAGGAGTCAGATTCCCGGGACTGTGCTCGGGAAGCCGTTTATCAATCTTTGGTTGGGCATGTGCGAGGTACGTCAGCTAGCCTCTATCCTCCAACTAGTTTGTTGCAGTTAGTCAATGGCTGCGATTTTAGGACGCAGACACGTACAAAAACGTCATACGCCGACAACTCAAAGACTGGGTCGCGTCTGTTACTACCCAATCAAAACGCGACCAAGAATGGCTCATCGTACTCGTGACCGTCTCGTCCCCTGGCCAGGACACGGCAGGATCCGGCGGCAAACGGCTATTCCAGATGAAAGGTAGTATCATCGATCGAATGAGAGCGGACTTTACGCTTGCTAAACGGGACAGGTAAGTTGCATCGATCTTATCTCTCTTGCGAGAGCAGAAAGATATGAGGCTGAGTAAATGTTAGATGCGTGCAGTTAAACTATGTATCGGGAGGACAGGAGGACCCCGCTGCATGGACAGAATTGATTGCAAAAATCAAAGAAGCGATCGTCACGACTCTAGATGGACGTGTTGCGGAGCGGATGGACGATGTAAGGAGAACAGAAGCGCAACGTGCTGTTCCCGGGTGGAACTTTTGTACTTTTTTTGTCCTAAAGGTATGTATCGGCCCGTTATCTGGACTTTTTTGAATTCAATTCGTGTAGGAAAGTATTGCGGAATCCTTTGAAGGGATGACGTTGCTTGATGCTGCGTTAGTTCAATACTCGGAGCTGGAGGCTTCGTTCTATCAGGTCTTGAAGGGTAAGTCGGGTCCAAGATAGTTTGATTACCAGCTTATGGCATATGATGATAGAAAAAAACCTTTCGTGGTTCGGAAAATTAGGAGGCACGGCGCCAGGAGACGATGCGGCACCTCTACTTTCGGTTACGAAGAAGCCGTATCGCGATCTTATCATGTCTAATGCTATAAGTGTGTTCGACTTTCGGTGAGGGGTGTTTTTAATTGAAAAGAGTAGCTAATTGACTATTACTATAGCTGCTACCTTCTTGCTCGACAATGCCTCCTACTAGCCAAGATGGGCGCCATAGCTGATGTAGCTTCCAAGGCTGCAAGGTTTATCAGCTCATTTGCACGTACACTTCGAGAAAATGAGGTACGTCCAAATTTCAGCCCAGATCGCAAATTGGAAGTCAGTTGACCTCCTCTAGAACTCGTTGAACGAGCCGTTTTTGGAGTCTTGGATCTACTCCTGCTCTCTCAATGTGGTCGACGAATGCGACGCTTGGATGATGGGTGCCTCAGGACAGGAATCGGTATCGGATACGAAAGACGTTAGTTATACCGCCGCGAAATGTGAATTGTTGGAGCTTGCGCGGGCACAGGTGTGTCTTGCAATGTTGGGAAGCCCACCTCTAATTGTCGCTCTAGCTAGACAAAATTGGAATTCGCGCGGGTCACCTCCCACGAACCGTCCCGTTTACGACTTCGCTCCCGGACCAGCCGCCCAAAAGCCGACCCACTTCTGCATCGTATGATCCCCACGCGGCGATCGATCCGAATGACGAAGACTTTAAGCGACTCTCTCGTACAGGGGTGACCAATCCTAGCCTTCTCCAGGCAATCGAGAGTCCTACGGAATTCGACAAGCTTTACAAGCAGCTTGTTGCGCGAGCAATCGATACATGCGTTACGAGCGGAAGGACGAGATCTGCGGCACGGCTGAAAGGGATATTGGCTGCTCTTCATTTGTTTGTCTGGTTCTTTGGCTCGAAAACGATTAAACTGACCAGTCGGTATAGACATAGGGATGAACTTTCCGATGCAAGTTCAATCTATTCCGACCTACCTTCACACTATATCGAACAGCACTGGCCCGTTCTCGAATCGTATACCCGAACTCAGCATCTCGACGTGGACAAGCCAAGTCAGGAACGATCGGATGAGGATTGGGTTCGACGAGCGCTTGCGCTTCTTAAAGCCGATCTGTTGGTTCCTGAAGCCGCGCGTACGGAGGCCACGATGAATCGTGTTGCAAGGGTTTTTGAGGAGGTGCTTAAGGCTACGAATGACCTTTCATCTGGTACGTGACTACTCAGCAAGAAGTGTGCACGGTGCGCTGATGTGATCGAATTAGATATCGTAATCGACGACTTTACGCCCCTTGTTGCCCGAGTTGTTAGCGGCACTGCACGTCTCGATGGCGCACGGGATGGTTCGGCATTAGCTGTGTCTGTGACCAATACCTTGCCTCTGGTAAGCAGTTTAGGATATCCTAAACGTTCACCGTCTAACTTCCTGTGAGTAGACTGTTAGTTTGGAACATATCAGAGTTGTACTCACTGGTTGTGATGGAGCGCGACTCGCCTTCGAGCACTGGCCGACTCAGCTCCCCTCTGGGGATTCGATGCTCACCTTGTTTTGCCCAGTTAGTGCTTCTATAATAGGAAGGTTTTCAGGTTCAGCTGATCAACTCCCCAGGATCCTATCCCAGGTCTCTTCGCCACAGCCGAACATGAGTATCAGATATCGCGATTAGTCTTCAAGCAACAATGTCCGGAGCCCATGCATAAGTCGAGCTTCGTTAAAAGACCGTTGTCAGAGGCCCGTACGGTAGTGCGTGTGCCTGTCGATCAACGAGCTGTTGAGCTCGGCTTGCAAATACCACGCCATGGTAAGTATATCACTTTTTATGTGCATATATCCTGGCTAAGTGTGGTTGCTTTCGTAGTTATTTTGGGCGATCAACGGGTGCTATTCCGGGTTCGCGCTGGAAGGAACTCGTTGAAATCTGGTACTCTGAGGGTTTCGTCGCCGGGGAATCAGACCAAATACACCCTGGACTTGGCCAAGGTTGTTGATAATGGTAAGAATTTTGTCATCTAGTTATTGCAGCGTGCGTAACACTGGGGGCTCCTATCAAAAGATTCAGGCCAGGTCGAGTTTTCGAAGGATGGCATTGTCGTCGGAAACCTGTCGCCCGACCAGGAGCTCGCATTTTCTGTCCCATATGTTGGATCCCCTCGAAACGACGAGTTAGAGGTAAATGCCTTGGTTGGATGTTGCGCCACCCCATTGACCGCTCCGCCTAGGCCGTTCTCAGCTTTACCTATACAACCACTTCGCAACCAGATGTGACTCGCAACGTCAAGGCTAGATGCAAAGCATATGTCGGCCTACCGTTAATCGTAAATATCAGCGACAAGTTTCGGAATCAAAAGTCAGTCGAAAAGGGATTATCAAGTATGATGCTGATACTCTTGCTCAGGTTGTTTACAAATGTTGTTATCCACTCCACGAACCAGGAGCTAGTAAGAGTAGCAAAAGCTACGTTAAGGAATAATTTGGTCCCGGGAAAGCTTGCAACAAAGCCATGTGGGCGGTCCCCCGTATCTGTGGTGAGTCTTGAGCGTATGCTTCTTCTATATCTGTTGGTAAACAGGCGCAAACAGGTTGTCCGTCCCTCCCGGCCCGCCCCGTTCCTATTCCAGATCGAGGCGAGTAACCCGAATGAACAACTAGGTGGGTGGTGAAATACCCGTTATTAGAGCCTCTCTAACAGCCCGTTTCAGTTGGAGAAACCCTTCAGCTTGTAATCACGTACAGGTCATTGCATGAAGGTACGCTTAGAATGGTCTGTTGATGGATCACTCTAACCTCCTCTCCATTAGATCTCGCCAAAATCATTCAGGGCGCGGTTGATGCTTCTACTATCGAATCTTCCAATCCTCGCCTCCAGGAGCAGCAGCGCGAAACGATAAAAGCCGCTCTTCTTGAAGATGCCACCTGGATTGATATGTTTGAACTCGTTAAATTATCGCCCGCGAATACCAATCTCGAACCATGGGTGCAACAACTTGTAGAAAAGGCACCTGTAAAACTGGACGCTCGGTCGGTCGCCGAGGCCATCGAGGTACGTGGTATGTGGTTTGTGAAAATATATTACTGATTTCCTCATAGGACATGCGGACGATTGACCTGGAATCGCAGTCTGATGAAAGAAGTGAAGCCTCGAAATGGAGAACCGTTACTATGCCATTCGATGTGCCTCTGATGAATGCAAGTACTGGATTATCCGTACACTCTCCAATCGATATATTAACCATATTCTTGTAGATTGTCAACCGGGTACGAATAACCCCACATCTTGACCTGGGGGTCCAAAAATACGCCGGCCAGCCTATCGATGTTACACTCACCATCACTTCTTCCTTCCATTGGAGTGGCTTAGGCCAAGAAGATGAAAGCGGGACCATGATGCGTTACGACGTTGTCTGTGAGATGGACTCGGGGTGGCTAGTGTGTGGACCAAAAAGGGGAGAATACATGGCAACGGTTAGTCGCTACGAACGTTTCATGATTTGTCGCCAACAAAACTCCACAGGGCGGGGGCGAGCACGCGATACAATTGACGTTGCTTCCCCTCCGACATGGTACGCTGTCCCTGCCGGTTGTGTCCGTCGAACCGATCGGGAACTCCGAAGGAGGTAGGCGGCCTTCGTGCGAAACCTGGCAGGCCGATGGTGCAAAGAAAATTGTCGTTCTTCCACGGAATGCTAGATCGACGTTTGTTCTTGCGATGCCCATTGCTGTTGCATAGATTATGTGAGTAGGTTAAACCATCTAACATTCATATCTAATTCAGAGATGAGTGTAGGTATTGTTACGAGTTGATGAATGATTGAGGCAAACGGAAACTCAAACAGTACATCTCTTTGTTCGGCGCGACTTTTCGCACGTGGTGTAGCTGCACTTCCTCAGCTATAATTGACCCAAGCGCAGTTTGAGCTCTCTGTCAAGTCACATCCAATCAATAGCGCCCATGCACTATCAGTCTCGGCACTTACATCCAAAATGTCCTTCCTTGCCCCCTCTTCCTCCAGTTCCCTCGTGAAACAATGCACATGAACCATTGGCATAGACCTATAGACTCTTCTAACCTCCTCAGGGTCTTGAGATGAGACGAGGGTAGCAAAAGAGGGTTTGAATGCATCGAGGAACTCGAGTGCCATACCCGGGAGGTTCATCACAAAGTGGTCGATTCGACGAGGATCATGGCCTTGCGGAAGCTCAGGCGCGGATTGAGATCCTAATGGAGGTGTTGGTTGGGAGGCTGTTGGGACGGGATTGGCTGTTCGTTGTTTCATCCGACGCTCTCTGACGGTTAGCGGCTTGATATATGCTTCGGGTCCAAACGGCGAGCCCCAGGCGGTTTGAACAGCTTCTTGGATGAATTTTCGGCCATCAAGAGTAGTAATCCTTACTCGTGGAACGACCTGTTTCGAACGTAAGCCAGTCAACCTCAGCATGATAACCTATAAAACTATACCTTGTTATTCTTTACGTTGACTTCCATCCACTTTGTGCTCTCCCCATTCAGATCGTTCGCAAACACCACGGCACCTCGTTTTGCGGCTGGAACCGCGAAAGGGCCGACACCAGCGAAGACGTCGGCGACGAGCGGCGCAGGGTTTTCGGGGTTGGACGTAAAGAGATTGACTAGCCGCTCATGCTCGTGTGCGAGTCGAGAGTTCCAATAAAC
Source organism: Ceratobasidium sp. 428 (assembly GCA_019623705.1). Taxonomy (NCBI): domain Eukaryota; kingdom Fungi; phylum Basidiomycota; class Agaricomycetes; order Cantharellales; family Ceratobasidiaceae; genus Ceratobasidium; species Ceratobasidium sp. 428. Next base: position 16,642 of record WSTJ01000690.1, read on the forward strand.
CGCAGAAAAGTCGAGAGTGAAAGTGCAGCCGGATTCGCTCTATAACGGGAACACATAGAACCATTAGTAGGACTCAACGTCACAGAGAGAATACTGACATGGGTTATGATGAAGTCGGGTTCGCCGGCCAGAACTTCCATCTTGAAGAACCTAAACTCAGTGTCGATGTTGTCAAGTTTGTTGACAACTGTTCGAATAATCTTGTTCTTCTACTGGCAAGCGAGATTAGCCACAGTGTAAATGGCTAAATAGAAAATTTGCACACATCGAGGATGACTTGACCGATGAGGTATCTATAGGGCAGATACTCGTCGCGTAGGTTCATATGAGCTAAGCATGGAGTTTTCGATCAGTTTGAGCTAACAAGAACTTGATAGGCCGAGCTTACCGATATGTCCGTTGATGGAGAACGCAGTTGGTGACCCATCCCCAAGCTCAAGAGGCAGCACAGCTTTTAGAATTTGATCCGCCGTCCAGTACTCGTAGTCGAGGTCGATGTTGTGAGGTACCAAAGCCGCCGCCTGTGCCTCAAGATATTCTCTAGCTGGAACAGGCAACTGACCTGCCTCAACTCAGAGTCAGGCGAAAAACAGTAACGTTACAAAACTAGATACCCGTTTCTTTCACCCCTAGCAGCAGGAGCCGCTTGCTATCATCTCTATCCTGACACTTGACAACATTGGTGATCTTCGGGATATCAAGTATGACGCCTCGAAGAGCGGGTGACCTGAGCAACTCTCCCGTCTTGCGAGCATCAATTTTAGCAGCAAGGATAGGTATAGTGCGTCGGAAGAACAATCGATCTAGCTCCTTCATCCCTCTGTTTACCGGAGGATTTGTGTCTGGTGCAGCCATTGTGCAAGTCAGCAGTCGCCGGAAGATCATCATGTGATCTTTGGAGAAAGACCCATGTTTGTTTTTGTTGTCGCGCACAAGCGTTCTCCGTTCTATTTGTGCACGGAGATTGCCGCACTACCGCAAGTACTTAACCATAGTCCCCATAGGCAGACTACCACCGAAACCACCAAGGTGAGACTCACGTATCCCAACCAAGTACATGTACAGAACAAACTGAACTTTGAGAAACGTCCCACTAGATCGCCTAAGCAAGGCTGAAAACGGATATTTGTGATCAATCTCATTGGCCCCAGACATCCGCTGCCCTTCGGGATCCACACCAGCTTGCAATTTATTCTTTTCTCAGCTTCAATTACCAATCTGCCAGAGCTAGAAGCTACTGCTAAATGCCGGAGCACGCAGGATGGGGTGCACAATTTGCCGAGTATTCCCGACATAATTTTGATCCACCCAGAGTCTCAGATCAGGAGGCCAACCGATTCTATATTACGCACAAGGTGCCTCATATCACCGTTCTAGAACGCAAGCTTCGTGAGTTCAGCTCTGATAGTGAAGTATCTACCTCCAATGCCATACGAACCACGATATGGTGGCTCTGGAGATATATGGTTGCCACGAAGCGCAAGGTGAGCATTTATGTGTAACCTACGGTCTAACCCCATTCTCATGATAGATACGTAACGACTCTTGGCGCTTTCGATTACAGGAATACTCTCTCCTTAACCATTATTATGGGTTATTATGTCTTCGATATCTTGTCCACTTCACGTGCTGTGCTGTTCTTGTAGAAAGTAACACAATGGAGAGCTGGTCGGGGTCTCAACAACTATCCACGAGCCGAAACAACACGCTACAAGCCACGGCTTTTGCCGCATTAGACCGGGCAGGCAGAGCTACTAAAGACCAACCCTCGTTTGCAACGTTTTGTAAAATTTTTACTCGGTCTAGCTTTCTCTCGGATTCACTGGCCCAAGAAACGTTCCGTTCCTCATTGACCAAGGGACTTTGGGAGGACCGAGATAAATTTCTCACACTCTGTCTTCGTGGCCAACTTCCTGGATTCTCTCTGCTACTTCTAGCCGTCATGGTAATGCTAGAGCTAAAGCTTGAAACACCTAGGTATGCATCGTCACTCTCGCATATCTGTTCGGGCTGCAGTTGACTGAGGCTAATGACGGGCAGCTCCGACATGAGCTTCTTATATCTACAAGATCTTGGCTTTAGGCTCTATCTGGCTGGCTCTCATCGAGACCGACAGGTACTTCAGCCCGTATGCATGGCTAGTGTCGAAAAAGCAATCAACTGGCCTGAAAAACTCGATCGTTTTCTTAATTCGGAAGATAGTCAAGCAATATCTCAGGCGTACTCGGGTCTAATTTTTGTCTGGCGGCAAAATAGGTGGAGCACCAAATCTCTCTCCATCGATTTTATCGGGAATCTAGCCTTATTTGTACTGCATATGTCCGGGTTCAATCCTTCGGCTACCGTCCGAGATCGAATGCAGAGCCTAGAAACCGCTTTCCAGTTTATGTGGCTAATTTTTGAGGACAGAGGTCGCATTCCGGCATCAGAGCACTACAAGTTTAGGTACTTCGCCAATCCAGCTTTCTCTTACCTCTGGTAAGATTGCTCTCTTACAGGATGCGCTATCCGTGGACACTAACGCACCTCAGGTATATTCAAAGTCAAGTAAAAACTCCGGAAGAGCAAATCGAAGTAGCACAAACGCTCGTGAAGCTCGACCTGACCAGTCTTGCTGGACGGCTATTTTTAATGGTATTGGATGAAGGTATGGCGAAGTGCATATTCTTTCGATCAAGCTGATTGAACAATTTAGGGAAGGAGTTTCAAAACACCACAAAGCTCAAAGACTTCCTAGATAGCGTTTACGCCCTTCGAGAAGTATTTGACAAATCGGTAGCTATTTCCCCCGGACTCTTTGACGACTCCAAGCTCGAATGGACCAAGGTAATGCTTCAGTTAGGAATATGGAACGAACTAGGACACATGGACCTGAGTATGGGCTACGAAGGCGTTGGGAGCATTGTTGATGCAAAGCAACAACAGGAGAACTTTAGGCACATCCTAAACATGTTGAGGGCCTGGGCCCACTGTGGGAGCTCATTGGGAAATGATTTAAACGATCA
>WSTJ01000691.1:5908-19646 GCA_019623705.1 Ceratobasidium sp. 428
TTATCATGAAAGGGATCACTGACCTGGAACAACGTCAACGAGACAAGTATCAGCCCGGCAAATGGGAAGTCGGGGGCTGGTTGGGCGAACCTAACCCGATAATCAGGATCCAGCACTGAAACATCTCGAAAGAGGGGGTTTGTTTTCTTGGGCGACGACTGCATTTTTTTCATCCTACACACGTCTTGGGTTTTGATTGAAGCTAAAATATTGTATTGTAGACTCGTGCCTTTTGCTGCGAAACACGTGTAGTCAGCCTATAACTATTCAATGTCTAGTTTAGTGAAATGATCTGCGTGATCCTCAGGGCGCCTATCGAGGATGCGGAGGGATCTCGATGATCACAGTGGATCGTGCTGATCGGGCAGCTGCTCGCGCCAGATTCCACCCCGCAACCGCTCATAAACCTAAGACGTCTTATCCCGCTCCCGTTGGATTGGTACTACCAGAGCCAGCGTGTTTTCAAGGTCGGGTGAGCCGTTGATATAGCGGTCAGGGTATATGCGCGATTTTGATGATGCAGAAAGTGTATCTCGATCCCGGTATGAGGTCCGAGGGACCTCAGTGTCGACACGAGGGTTCCGGCGTTGTCGGAGCTTGGTCTGAGTAGGATTAATTGCTAGACAACTCGTACTTGAGAGAGAAGTAAGTCCGTAACCCGAATATTTATACGAGAAAGAGAGAGAGTATGAAATAGAATAGGGCACGGAACGTGTATGCGGGTAGGATAAGATCGGCACAGCTGCAGGCTGTACCGAGTATGTAAGATTGCACGCGCAACCCTTACACCCAGCTTACTCGGCATAGGCATAAAAGCGGCCATACTTGGAGCGGTATGTTGATGGTTAAAGGCATCTGCATAGTCATTGGTTGAACTCGCCAACGAAGAACCAAGGCTCTCACCTCCTGTTGCTGTGTTCTATACCAAAGGATCTCAGGACGAGGAGCTCGGTGCACTGATTGTTGGCTTGCTTCTGTCGCGTTCCGGAAGTAACGGTGGTTCGCAGCCATCGACGCTTATTTGAAAGGGACAAATGTCGTGGGGTTGCAGTACACACATCTGTCATAGAGAGTTGGAAATTGAAGCGCTCCGGAGGTTTTCTGGGGGATTTTGGGTCTGAACTTTTTGTTCTGGAAGTATTCCCTAGGCGGTGAGCAAGAATTTGCTCTGGCGGTTTTCCTTGGAGAAACCCAAAACATGGATGACGGCTCACCTATATAATAAGTGGGGGTCCTCCTCGAGCCCCAAACTCGCGGGTACAAATGTTCCATCGAGCGTCAACGACAACCTACCCAAGGGTTCGGCGTTCCGCTGAACCGTGATGGTATTACCTAAATAGCCTGCAAAAAAAACTCAGTACCCCGACTCCAAACAACGTCATGGGTTTTTCGACTGCGACGACGAGAACGCTTGTTATTTCTGCTTGTTAATTTCTCTCTACCATGGCTGACCCGCCCCTTCCACCGTCGCCGCCTCCACCAACACAGCCGCAGCCAACGTCGAGTTACGTGTACCCTGTGCGGTCGTTGTTGTCTGGGGTCGAGCCCGTGCCCGATGCTGATGTCGCCCCTGCCCCCGAATCCAATGTCCTTCTTGCGGGTCTGAGGTGCGATGCTCAACTACCGGCGGAGCGTCAGGCTCCCACACCCAAGAGCTCTTCACCGGGTTTAGGAGCCCGGCGCGGAATGTCGCCCCAGGGATTGCTCGGGACCAAACAGAGCCCGATACGGGAATCGGCCTTCTCTGCGCCACTCCCGACTACGCCCGCGGTCTCGTCCCCCACGTTCTTTGCTAGTCAGCTCACGTCATCCGGATCCCCCATTGTTTATTGTCAATCTGCTGCAGCTGATAATCCGGCGATAAGCCCCCCTGCGCGGCGACGAGTCGTATCTGGATTGGATCAGCCTCGGCCTGCAGCGCAGGTGACGTCACAAAGCCCGCCTTCGCCCAAGACGTTTCGCCACCCCGCTGACGGCCGCGACGGGTTCCATCAACCCCCAGCAGGACCTACACCGAATGCGGCCGAAGAACTCTCTACCGCGTCTGGCATGGCCGTTATCCCAAGCAGCGGCCAACGCGGATCCAAAACGAGCAAGACTAGCGCGAGCGGGACGGGCACGACGAGTGCGAAATCGTCTCAAGTCACGCAGAGTTCGGAAGCGACGTCCCCATCCGAAGTGAGCGACAAGCCGCTTCAGCATGTCCAGGATGAACACGGGCATTATGTCGTCGTTGGACGAGAGGGGAGACTTGCGAGGTGTGAAGACGAGCCGATCCGTGTTCCGGGCGCTGTGCAGGGCTTTGGTGTGCTTATTGCGTTGGCAGAGGATTATCAAACGGGTAATTTGGTTGTTAGACAGGTTTCAGAGGTTCGTTTATAATCTATCCACTCATTGTTTTTAATTCTTAATTTATTTGGTAAATAGAACGCAAGCGAATTACTAGGCCTCACGCCCCACTACCTCTTCTCCCTCGACTGCTTCACTCAAACCCTGCCTGAAAGTCAAGCAGACGTTCTCTGGGAAAACGTTCAGTTCCTACACGATCCTGAACTCGAGCCGCAAGACACAGCTGACGACTCGCCTCAAGTCTTTTTACTCTCTGGATGGGGCGAACCTGGGAGTGCGTTAAGAGACAGAGAGTATGCTCCTCAGGGACAGGGGAGAGAGTGGACGTGTTGGTGCGCAGCGCATAGACCAGAGCAGCCTGTCAAAGGACGTGACTTTCCGTCGGGTTCCGCAGAGGTGTCTTCAGCTGGTACATATCTTACTCTTCTACCTCTGTTTCATCTCTCCTCCCCCTCCCCCTCGTTCCACCTTCATTAGCTCATAGTCTGACTAAATCTCCACTTGTCCACTCGTAGGCGGCCACTCGACCCAAACCGATTCGACGATGACGACGCAGAGACTACATCACCCCTAATCGTCCTCGAATTCGAACTCGAACGGGACATTTTTAATCCATTACATCTGCCTTCTACTGCCGTGCTTCCGATCGACAGTCCGGGTATGTCGAGAAGAAGAGGTGGGAGTGCGCCTAGGAGTGATAGAACGTCTGGGAGTGGTGAGACACCTGGGAGTAGTGCGAGCGCAGGTGCGAGCGAAGTTGGAAGCGTGGGTGGGAGAGGAGTTGACAGTGTGGGTATAGGCGGCGCGGGCACAGGCGAAATGGGCCGATTGAGCGTGCCGACCGAGTCGAGGGATGTGCCGACTGGGATTGGACGAGATGCGATTGCGGGTACGAGCGCTGAGGAGGGCAAGACGGGCAAGACGGCCGGCGAAGGGTTGTCTGAAGCGGAGATCGTTGTACCGGTTGCTGTGGGCAGAGTCGAGGATAGCGAAGAGGAGGCGAACGAAGAGGGCAAGGGCAAGGACGAGGGAGAGGCTCGACCGGACCAGACGACGCTGACGGCTGTGCCCACTTCTACACCTGCACCGGAAGAAGGCACGGTCACGAGCGGCGATTCGGCCGGGTCAGGTACGAAAGGAACCGTAACGGATCCGAGCTCGGAGGTAACCCCGACCGCGAACAACCCCGGTTCGGGTGGGAACGAACTTAGTCCGACTGAACTGCGTGGGTTAGTCGGTGAAGAGGATTGGTACCCAAGCGCGGATGATGTGTTGGAAAGCACGACTTCGCGATCGCGCCCTCTCCGCGCGCTCGAGCGGATGCGTCGTATCACACGTAAGGGGCATGGCCCTCGACGTGGATCGGACGGTGGAAGCTGGGGTGGAGGAGACGGGGGCGGAGTCGGAGTCGGTACGATGGACATGTGCGCCGTGTTAGCCCAGGTCAACGATCAATTGAGCAATGCGCCTGATTTGGAGAGTTTTCTAAAAGTCGCGGTGGGCGTGATCAAGGACTTGACGCAGTTCCATCGGGTGATGGTATATCAGTTTGACGATCAGTGGAACGGACAGGTGAGCCTTGAGATTGTATCCAGGGGAGGGGGACTGATTTGGGGAGTAGTGCGTGGCGGAACTTGTAGATTGGAGTCAGACGCATGATATCTTCAAGGGGCTACATTTCCCTGCTGCGGATATCCCGGCTCAGGCTCGAGAGTTGTATACGATCAGTGCGTTCCTTTTTGTCTTGCAGCAGCGGGGTTGTGGGTTTTTGACGGGAGAAATAGACAAAGTTCGGTTGTTGTACGATCGAAGTCAGACAACGGCGCGTTTGGTGGTGAGAGATCGGGCAGACTTGGAGCATCCTTTGGTGAGTCGAGGCGAACGGGAGAAGGGTTTAAAAACACACTCGATCCTCTCACGCGTATATGATATTTATCATGCTGCAAACACTCTCGCCGAGATGCCGATGACGTATTGACTGGTTCGAATCTTGTAGGACATGACTCATGCGTTCTTACGTGCAATGAGCCCGATTCATATCAAATGTAATTTCAATTTTCGTTTCATCCCGTCTGAACAAAACTGAGATTGACTTTGATGTTGCAGATCTAGAAAACATGGGTGCGCGCGCGTCGATGTCGATTGTGTGTTTATTTTTTTATTTCCTCGCCGATTAGGATTACTGAGATTCATTTGTGTACTAGTCGATTGTAACGTTTGGCAAGCTCTGGGGTTTGATCGCGTGTCATTCGTATGGGCCGCACGGGATGCGGGTGTCCTTTCCCGTTCGGCAAATGCTACGCCTTTTGAGCGACTCGATCTCGCAGAACGTTGAACGGCTAAGGTATATGCAGCGGTTGCAGGCCAGAAAACTCGTGCGTTTTCTTTTATTTGCTTTAGCCAGAGGAATGAATTCAGACGATTTTGTAATGTAGATCTCGACCGTGCCAACTGAGCAACACCCAACCGGATACATCGTGGGCGACGCTAAAGATCTGATCACTCTGTTTGACGCTGATTTTGGTGTGATTGTAATCGGAGAGAGCGCGAAGATTTTGGGTCCTAGCGAGCATGGACAAGAAACGTTGATCGTGGCCGAGTATCTGCGGCTCAAGCGGTTCGAGTGCGTCACTTTCACATTGTCTCTTGACATTTTATATTGAGCAGCTTAATCCTGTAGCCTTATGCAGGTTTCTCAAGCGATCGCGACAGACTTTCCTGACCTCAAGCTCCCGACTGGACTTGATGGGATCGCTGGGCTGCTATACGTCCCGCTCTCGGCGGGCAGTAAAAATTTCATTGCGTTGATGCGCAAGGGTCAATTGCGTGATGTGTATTGGGCTGGGAAACCGCGCAAGCCTGGAACGGGCGGGCCGGCGGCGCTAGAGCCTAGAAAGTCTTTTAAAGTAAGTTTATGCAACGACGAGGAAGCGAGAGGCTGATGCATCTGATCTGGTAGGCTTGGAAACAGACCGTGAGCGGATGGTGTCGGGCGTGGACGGATGAGCAACTTGAGACGGCGGGTGTATTGGCGCTGGTGTATGGGAAGGTATGTAATGTTCGTCGATGAGGTAGGACGGCTGATTTAAAGCTTGGAGATAGTTTATTTCAGTGTGGAGGCAAAAAGAGACGGTACTCAAGACGAATCAGTTGACCAACTTATTACTTTCGAACGCGAACCATGAAGGTGTGGAATATAGTACTGTTAATGGACCGATCCTGACAAGTGGTTTACAGTACGAACGCCGCTCAATCATATCACCAAGTAAGTCATGGTCCGTCTTGTGCCTTGAGCTGGGCTGATCTGATGAGCAGTTATCTAGAAATGGCGCTGAACGGCCCTCTGGATTCCGAAATGCGAGAGAATCTGACGAGGTCACACACCGCATCGAGGGTTAGTCTGTAATCTCATGATTTCACGTATGCTAAGTATTTCGGTCACGCAGAGCCTATTATTCACGATCAATGACCTACTCGATCTCACTCGTCGCGAAACCGACAACGAGACCTCCAACGAGCTATTCGACTTGCCTGACGCGATCAAAGATGCTGTTGCTCTCTATCGTATTAAAGCTACGCGCCGGCAGATCCAGTTTGTGGTGGATACCACTAATTGCCCTCAGATGGTCGCGGGAGATTCGAAGAAGATCCGAACTGTTGTGTCTAACTTGACGGAGAACGCAGGTAGGATACACTCTCCGTATTATTCTTAGCTTTTGCTGATGTTTATGGTATAGTCAAATACACCGAGACCGGACAGATCACCGTCGAGTGCCGAAAGTTCAAGGAACCAGTCGGCCTGCGAGATCCGAAAGAAGTTGCGGTGGAAATCGTTGTCACTGATACGGAATGTGGGATCTCGAGCATCGAGCTAGAGAGCATCTTCCGCGAATTTGAGCAAGTAGAGTCGTCGATTCCACGCTCGGGCCAACCTCAAGGTCTCGATAAGTTACCTGATATATATATGCGTAGCAACGTCCTCAATGCTATCACTAGGACTTGGGCTTGCGGTCGTCGCTCGTATCGTCAAGCAGCTTGGTGGCCAGCTGCAGGTAGACTCCAAACCCCGGCAAGGCTCTCGATTCTCTTTCTTGATCCCGTTCGTCCTGCCTGATGGTTCATCCTCTGAACACTCCCTCTCTCTTAACTCGGCCAATCTCGTCGGTCGGTCGAGAAAGAATAACGTCGGGTCCGCGTATGCATCCGCTACGTCGTCCTCGACCCAATCCGCCGATAGTCAGATCGACGATATCGTTGAGGCCATCTCAGCTCTAGTTGGTAGGATTGGTTCCGTGTCGCCCTCGCGTGATCGAACGCGCCCACCGCCGCCCGTTGTGCCACGCCAGAGCTCTGGATCGGTTCGCCAAGCGGCGCACATAAGCACGAGACAAGCCAACCCCCCACCAGGCGTGTTCGAAGTCGAAGACTCGAGATATCCAGTGCGTGGGGTCAAAGTAGACGACTTCGACGCCGACCGAGCCCCGACTTCGCCGCCGAGCCAGGCACCGGTGCTGGAGCAGGCTGCGAACCGGGTACAGAAACAGTTGGAGCATCCGGTGAGCGTGGGCGCTGGCAAGCGAGGTGGGAAAAAGGCTGCGGAAATCACAGGTAGCCCGTTGAGAATCCTGGTGGTCGAGGTAAGCTTACATTGTGCGCGGCGAAAATCACTAGCTAAGTAAGATCAAACAGGACGATGATACCAATCGAAAGATCTTATGCAAACGCCTGAGCCTCGACGGGCACGAGGTTCAGCACACCACCAACGGTCAGGAGGCGGTCCAAAAGGTCGAGAGCGATCGAGAGTGGGACTGCGTACTGATGGATATCCAGTGAGTCGACTTTGAGCAATCCGCAGTAACATCTAACGTCCGTCGATCAGAATGCCGATTCTCGACGGGTTCGGGGCGACCAAAGCGATTCGACAGCTCGAGGCCGCCGCTCAAGCCGCAGTGCCTGCGGGGACTATTCCTACGGACCGCATATCGATGCGTCTGAACGGTCGAATTCCGATCTTTGCGGTCTCTGCCTCGCTGCGTGAGAAACAGAGGGAGGAAATGCATGACCTCGGTATGGACGGATGGATTCTGAAGCCTATCAGATTCGATCGGCTGCGGGCCATCATGAAAGGGATCACTGACCTGGAACAACGTCAACGAGACAAGTATCAGCCCGGCAAATGGGAAGTCGGGGGCTGGTTGGGCGAGCCTAACCCGATAATCAGGATCCAACACTGAAACACCTAGTGAGAGGGGTTTTGTTTTCTTGGACGACGACTTCATTTTTTGTTCGCTTTTTCTTCATCTTACATACGGTCGTTAGGTTTTGACTGAAGCCAAAATATTATTGTATTGTAGACTCATAACTTTGCTGCGAAACACGTGTAGTCAGCCCGTATCTATCCAATGTTTAACTTACTGAAATGATCCGCGTGATCTGCAAGACGCTTATCGAGGATGTGGATCAGGGATCTCGATGATCGGAGCGAATTGTGCTGATCAAGCAGCTGCTTACGCCAGATTCCCCTGCAACCACCTGTGAACCTGGATGTCTTCTCCCGCCCCCGTTAGGCTGCTATTACCAGAGTCGTCGTATTTGCAAGGTTGGGTAGACCGCTGATATAACGGTCAGAGTATATGCGCGGTTTTGATGATGTAAAAAGTGTATCTCTCGGTTCCGTAGTTGTCATCGTAAAAGCGATTATACTTAGAGCCATAACCGTGCGCTTTTTTTACAATCGAGTAGCTATTGTCGAATGAAGTCCAGGCCCTATGTATCGACACCAGGTACAAGGAGATATTACGATGAGAGACGGAGAACTGTGCGCTTGTTCAGCGGCATTCACCGTCATTAAACAACACCCAAACTACGTAATTCAGGATTCCTTTTTATTCACGATATGCCCCCAAACAGTGACTTCATCAAGCCTTAGTATGGCTCCTCTCATCATGAGTCACAGGTATGCGCTTCAACGAAGGCAGACGTACGTGTGTATGTCAACCTGGCATTACCTGACCTTTCGTTGCTATCTTTCATTTCCTCCTTATTGGATCGACTCCTTGCACTCTGCACATTGTCCTGCCTCACAATCATACCAGAGATCTGCGAGGCATTGAGCGCCCTGAACCGGTTCAACATGGCCGTTGGTCAAGCTATGATCACATTGAATCACGGATAGAAAGCCTGCGGACACTAGAGTCCGCGGCCAGGTCACGCCGACTGCGCACACCATTCCATCAGCCCCCAGCCTTCTCGAACCTCTCAAACAAAAGGAGTACTAGTATCATGCATACAGCTCCCAATAAGTCAAGACGCATCCGATACGGAACGGCTCCAGACCTAGAGCCGAGTAGTTCTGGGACTATATAAAGGGTACGAGTTTTGTTCATCGTCCTCATCATCCTTCTCTTCACCCATTCTACATCCTTTTCTCATTAAACTTCAGTATGGTAACCGTCACAGTCTATGGAGTACGTTATTCTAAGACTTTTGGCCCCCCTCTTCTCACCGTATTTCAACATGCAGATTCCGCTTTCGACTTGCACGAAGCGCGTGCTGACTATCTGCAATGAACTTGACATAAATTACGAGATTGTGACCGTCGATATCTTCAAGGGCGAGCACAAAGCCGACGAGTACCTCGCCTCGAAGCAGCCGTTTGGTGCCATCCCCGTCGTAGTTGTAAGTTTAGCTTGACCTGTTGTGGGCTATATAGACAAGACCCAGTTTAATTTCTTCCCATAGGACGAAGACGGAACCCAGCTCTTCGAGTCCCGCGCAATTTGCCGTTACCTCACCGCCAAATACGGCAAGGAACATGGGCTTTTGCCTCCCTCAAGCGATCTCAAGGCATATGGGCTATTTGAACAAGCAGCTAGTATTGAATACACGTCCTTCGACCCAGCCGCGAGTGGGTTGACATACGAGCGGCTCTTTGCACAGTGCGCACTCCAACGAACTTGTTCTTGCAGGGAGCTAAAACTATCTTGATAAAGGGCGTTTGGCGCGCAAGGTAGTGAGGAGCTCGCCCAAAAGCATATCAAGACTCTCGAGGCGAAAATGGAAGGCTACGAACGGATCCTCTCAAAGCAGAAATACCTCGCCGGAGACGTAAGATCATGATATCCATGCCAACCTTTCAACCCATATGCTTACTGGTCACTCTAGAAAATCACTCTCGCCGACTTGTTCCACCTCCCCTATGGTAGATTCGTCGACCAGATCTCACCCGAAATTATGGCTTCCAAGCCTCACGTCAAGAAGTGGTGGGAGGATATTAGTTCCCGCCCATCGTGGATCAAAGTGAAGGATTTGTAAGAGCAGAGTTTTAAGCCTGTAGCCTAGTAGTGTCCGAATGAACAGATTTTCCGCTGCCTGAATTACTTTTTAAATGCCGAAACATAGCATATATACCCATCGTACAACATACATACTTTAGATCGCACGATTAGCTTCCTAGCAACAATTTACTGAGGCGCGCCCCTCAACCATTCCACACAGCCTTCCTTCGGAACAATATTGCACTGAAACGGTGCCGGGTGACTGAGCGCTAGTGAGTATCGAACCAACGCATCAAAACATCGGACAGACCTAGGCAGATTATTGGAATACAGCTCCTCTGGTGTAATGTCTAGGCCGTTCTGGTCTTTAAACTTAGTGATAGTGAAGTTTGCTAGTATGTTGCTGTGATGTGGTTTAGCGAGGGTCTTGGACACGACAAAAATCACTCCCACCTGACAGAAATCCATAACGATTGTTGCGCGATGTGGATCCCTGGACAGATTCTACGAAAGCAAGGAGTCTCAATCCGAATAAGCTCACTCTACAATCTCTCGACCTACCTTCGGCCGAAACCAAATGCATACCTCTCGGGATCCGGAGGAGGATTTGAAACTAGATACCGTTCGGGCTTGAAACAATCAGGTTGTTCATAAACGTCGGGATCATGCATCATTTTCCTAGTCGGGACATCAATGTATGCGCTGTCAAATAACGCAAAATGCTCACCAAGTGTTAGCAATGACCGTCGACCTAGCAGGTATACGATACGTTTTGTCTCCCACGACCACATTGTCGTCATCCAAGTCGCCCGAGCGATGCGCGACGATGTTAATAACTGGGTGCCAGCGCAAAAGTTCGCGCACTAGCGCACTTGTATATGGCAAGTTTAGTCGGTCTGCTGGGAGGATCATTCGCTCATTGCCGTATTGGTGTTGAATGTACTCGGTGATTTCTGCTTGAGCTTTCGCCTGGACTTGTGGGTATAACGTCATAGCTAAGAAGAAAGATTCTATGGCTGAGACCGTCGTGTGGGAGCCGCTCGAATAGAGGTCCGCCGCAGTATCCTAGAATTCAAGTCACTCAGCGAGAGTGCGTGGGTATGCTTAATCTGTAAGTAGCTACCCTGATATATGATCTCGTTTCATCATCTAGAGGCTTTCCGTCATTGGACAAAAGAAGTTTCGACGTGAAGGAGGCTTCGACAGTGCCCGCGGACTAACCCATGGAAGGTCGATGATGTCTGTCGTTATACGTTTTCAATCAACTTACCATCCGTTTTTGCGCATATTTGAACGGCTCCTCCCGGTACTTTAGATCAAGGCGCCTTAGGTACTGAGCACGGCGCTGAAAAGTTGCTAGGGGAAACCACTCTGGTAGGTGGCGTACTGAAATGCAGCGTAAGCATCGCGGGCGGAAGCCAACTTGAAGTTTGAGTACTAACGAGGAGGTATTATGTCAACAATCCACCTAGCAGGCGCGACGGCTAGTGTCACATTTAGCAAACGATGTATTTCAGTGATATGACACCTCACCGTCTGCGAACCCCGCTGTGAGCTCTTCGGCCATTTGAACAAGCCAATCATCGGACGAATCAATCTTGTACCCATATGCAATTCGAACGGCTATACTAGCTGCCGTACTTGATAATTTCGTAAGAGCAAATTCAGGTTATGAAATTACATTACTCACAGACGAATATGATCCATAAACCCACTAGGCTCCTCCACGAGGCGTCGCATAAACCTCCGAACTTCATGCTGCTGTATTGGAATATAGTCGAGGGCAGCCCGGTTGCTGAGGCCTTTGTGGAGTAAAGTACGGTAGCGCCTATGCGCAGGGCCATACGGAAGGAAAATAATGTTCTGATCCCATCCAACTCTACAGTAAACGGGAGGCTAGGGTTCGTCATAAATATATCGGACGCATAGACATTACATACAGTTTAACCATTTCGCTGGCATCCCTGTCCGAATAGTTTGAGGCTCGCTTTTCAAAGAGCTCTGAGATGAGATGAGGATCGGATACTACAAACGACCTTTGGTGTAGCATTCGGACAGTAATTAAGGGGCCTAGCAGTTACTTTTAGCGGGAACATTGGGCCGTAACGGGGGGGGGGGGGGTACCATATTGATCGTTATACTCTGAGAACTTAAGCCAAAACGCCTTAGCGGTTCGCATCTAAGCCATGGGTTAGTCCAATGGAATCGTCGATTGAGGTATCAAACTTGCATCCAACGCATTTCCGAGTAGGAAGTGTCCCTTAGGACCGGGTGGAAGCGGGGTGGAAGACTTCGGAAGATACCACAAGCACCAGAGCACAGCGAGCACTACAACCAGAACTCCTAGCAGGAGAAGCTCGGTCATAGCAAGGGGGTTGGATTTAGGTATTCAACCGCGATACGAGGATGGCTCTATAAACTCCAGCTTGGAATCACGGCGTCGGCCAGGCGCTATGGCCTCACCAACTTCGGAAGAAGCAAAATCGCGAAATAAGGGACCAGTGATACTGAACGCATGGTAGCAAAGGGTATTGATATCCCTATGATGGTCAATTGAAACTCAGCCAAGGTAAACAGTTGCGGCGCTATGATACTATGGGGGCAAGAAGATGCCAAGTATACAAGTAGATATATATGTACTCCGCCCCCAGCCGTCACGCCAATCGGACGCGCTCACGCCGAATCTCCTTAAGATCTAGAGAGCATAGGGTCTAGACTCTAGGCACGAGGCACCGACATCAAAGGAGTGATTCATGTCATACAAGCATTTCCGAACCTGAAATTGAGATTCCGGTTGCCAAGACCATGAGAGCTGAATGTGTATCCTGTGAAGCTTGAGCTATATCAGTTGACGTTTGTAAACGAGTGTCTCAGAGCAGCCTAGGATTAAAGGGTAACAGGTATAAAGCGCATATATCCTGGTGTGTGCAGAGTTGGAGCATAGCCGATTGGCCTAGAACACAACCTTGCCCGACAGGAATCCTCTCGAAATTTCCTACAGCGTGTCTGATTTAAGTGTATAGGATCCATCAAGGGGCCGAGAAAACTCGGGTAACGCAGCTGCCCGAGGTAAGGAAAAACTGGATTGAATATCACGTCAAAGAGGAGGTGATCAGCGCTTGATTACTTGCCAGCTCACTCTTCGCCACTCCCTCACCCTCGTCGTCGTGCGAGGTACTCCTTCTTTGCTCCCGGTGCTCATTAGGTGTCTTGGTAGCAAATCCAGCTGCACTTGAAGCTCTAATATTCGCTCGCCAAATCTATGAATCTAGAACACGATGCTATTGTGCGACCCTTGAGAAGGATTCCCATTAAGTTCTCGAAGGTTCCTGGATCCGCCAATAGTATGGTACTCTATGCATCATCTGCTCTCGTATCGAGCCAATCATAATCTTGAGTGACGAGGAACTTAGGGGACTCGAGATATTTAGTAGGGCGTTTTACCCCTTCCCCTTTTACCGCCGGTTCTTGTGGCTAGATTCAGCTTCGTCGTCTCCGTAAAGACAGCAAGCTGCCCGAGTGTGTCTTATTCGTGGATCTATGATTGGGTACATATGATACTTGGAAGCCAAAGGCATGGTCAGTCCAAATGGGCCGCCGGAGGCATCATATGGAAACCATCGTGTCAATTCGGCTACCTATCGTTACCTAGAACCTGCGCACTGTTCTTTCGATTGCCAGCGGCTACTCTATTGAAGTTATTCTCTTTCTGACCATAAGCTCTCCTCTTGATAAATGGGCTTACGTCATAACTAGAAAAAATGGTCGAAATGTTGACCATATCCTGCTAGTAGACTTTGTTTCGTTTTATAGCTGCTTCGTATCGTATGCCCTAGCTTAAACTAAACGTCTCGTCCCATATCAGGCGCGTCTGCACGCATATTACACGAATAAAGATAATATATTCTTAGCGCATTAAAACTCAGAATCTGTGCTTAGAATGGTCGTGCGCCCACTATATGAGAGTTGAAACACTCGTATTACTAGATAGCATACTATTAGGTGGTGCACAACTATATGAAGAAGACGTAATTAGGTATCGAGACTGAGCCGC
Source organism: Ceratobasidium sp. 428 (assembly GCA_019623705.1). Classification (NCBI taxonomy): domain Eukaryota; kingdom Fungi; phylum Basidiomycota; class Agaricomycetes; order Cantharellales; family Ceratobasidiaceae; genus Ceratobasidium; species Ceratobasidium sp. 428. The sequence goes on from WSTJ01000691.1 coordinate 19,589, forward strand.
TATGAATGGGGTCGGCGGAGATGAGTGGCGATAACCACGAAGCCCAAACTAATGCCTC
>WSTJ01000692.1:0-19643 GCA_019623705.1 Ceratobasidium sp. 428
AAGAGCGAGAGTGGGCTTCCTATTGTTGGTAGTACCGATCTCCTTGCTGCTCCCTTCTAAACATTCCTGTTGATACGCTTTCCCATTAATCTTCATTCTTATTGGTGGCTGTTTTGGATTTTTTCTTACTGGTCATTTTCGTTTACAATAATGGCATTTATGTGAGGGCTTCAGTTTACTTTTTTATCGTTGAAACTGGTATCTGCGTTTTTAGGCTATCCACGCGAACCCATTTCGTTTTTGGGTGGGACTTTGAAACCGGGTATTCATCCATCACTATCAGATAGGTGACTGATATAGCTAAGCGGGCTTAATTACCAGCCACTGAAAGAGGCTCAAGTACTCCTACTATGTATCGTCAAAATCACTGGTACCTTGAGTTCAACGGAGCTATGGTGTAGCCTTCAGGTGCATCCTTCCGATCTTTTGGTCCCTATATGCGCTTTGAAACTCGTGAGGAGCGGCAACGTTGGAATCTGACAGCATTGTGAACGTGGCAATTATTAGGTGAAGTCTAAAAGTAACCAAATATACTACAAATTCATTTAACCTAGCCAAGAGGTGAGGTCAAAGAACATGCACTACACATTGTTGCGATAATGTTACCTACAACAAGCCGGCGTAATTCTAGCCCAATGATATGTGTATATGCGTACGTACGCTGGGAACATACGCAGTTTAACCGGCGGAGTTTTGCGCGCTACTAAGCAAGGAAATCGCCGGCGCGTCGCACTGGATCACGTGGCACCCGTAGCCACGCGTTCGATTTGCGCTTGACCACGATCACGTCGTATCAGCGCCTGGCATCGTAGGTCGCCTTTTGCTTCCACCCGCCGTCTGCTTTATTACGGCCTGTTGGCTTTCTTAAGCGAGTCCTTCCGACCCATAAGTTATATCCGCCCACGCCCGCGCCCGCGCCGCCTCTTGCAGAATCCCCAACCTTGCCGGTAATTAAGCGGCCAATGGGGCGTAAAACACGAGGCACGTCAAATGACTCTTGGCTCAATATACAGCTTATGTGACATATTACCTTTTGCGAGTGACTCCGTGTGAGTGAATTGGGACGGAAAGGTGCTGGTGGTGAATACGTCGTTGGTTGGAGTCTACGCTGTGGTGTTTTCCAGCTAGTGCGGTGCGGCCTACTGTCAAGGTAGTACTTTCCTCTCTAGATATCAACTTTATTTGCTGCTATACATTGTTAGGATTGTACAATATGTTCTTGTTCGCCTGCTTCAGAACCCCAACATCGCCGAACGGTACCAGCCCACGGGGATTATGTGAACCGACCACCATATCACAGTAGCTTGCCGCTCTAGCGTTACGAGGAAGTTTCATGGAGCTTGTAAACGAGTACTACTGGTCTGGACTCCCACATGACGGTTCCAAGTTGCTGGTACTCATCCGGCCACATTCTTAGTGACGGAAGTATATATAATTACGTAACATACAACCCTCGGTTCTCAACGTCAACCACCATCTCCGAAACCACAACTCTCGTATGGAGGTCATCAAAAACTTGCTAGAGGCGCGGTTGGTACTCGAAAAAGCCGCGGCCGACTTTCTTGACGTGTGCGCGACCCTCAAACTATTGGCCGTTCCATCGCTTGCTTCAGCTCCTGGCCAGCTAGCGTTCGAGAGTAACATGGACAATATCCTGTCCAGCGTTGATTCTGCAAGTCTAGTAATAGACCTCACGTTCAAATCACGTAACATACTCCAAAAGCTGCTCAACTTGCCTACAACACGTGCTCCAATTAACAAGCTACCCGCCGAGACTCTTAGCTATATTTTTGCTATTATTGTGGCTTCTTCTCCGTGCAACCGTGTTGGAACTGAACGAGAAACCCTACTAGACATTCCGCAGGTGTGCACGAAATGGAACCAGGTCTCAGCTAGCTCCCCCGCGCTATGGTCGCATGTCGACGTCAGGCCATCGTCCTTTTCGACTATAACTATTGCATTCAGGCATGTCCAGATGCAGCTCAAACGCTGTCGTAACGTGCCGGTTCACCTTCACTTGGATGATAGCTTGACTAGAACCCCTCAAGACCGTGGTCTAGATGTTGTTGCACTAATACAGTCCCACGGAGAACCGTTGGGCTCGCTGATTGTTACCAGTGTTGGGTCCGACTCCTGGGTTTACATGTTTCTCGGCTCAATGCTGAGTCACCCTGTGTCCAGTTCATTGAAGACTCTATTCATACATGGAGTTCAAGGGATTTATAGTCGAGGAACCTATGGCCAATTACCAGCTGGCCCTCTGCCCGTAACTTTTCTGTGTGGCTTGGCTGTGTTAGACCTATACGACGTGGGTAGCTCTACCTACCCCACCGTAGAGGGCATTATCGAGCTCCTACCCAGTTGCTCTACCTTGCACACACTTCGACTTAGGCGCTTGAAGATTTCACCGGACTCATTACAATCCTACCAGATAATACCTTTTCCTCGACTGAGGTTCCTAGAGATCTCGGCGGTGAATTGTGCTGGAGCACTGTCCTTGTTGTCAAAGCTAGTCCCCGGTGGGCTTGAGCTTGATGTTAGGCTCGACGCCGACTACATCAGAGGCGATGCGTTTGATTCGCCTGGTCAACTTCTTCTCGCCCGCTCTAACGTTGTGTCATTGTCCATAAATGATCCTGCGAGGAACTCCGTCCGGCCACCTTTAACCTGTTTTGCCTCCGTCCCACGTTTACGCATGCTACAGCTTGATAGCATAAGACTTGCCCAGGACCTTAACCTTGCACTCGAGACTACAATCGACGACCAGACGTCCCTCCAAGTCCCATGCCTGCAGTCTCTGTGCCTTATCGGATTGGATATAAGTTCCCAGGCTATTGCCCTAATAGAAGACATAATCAGACAAAGAAAGCTACGCCACCTGGCTTTCCTAGATTGTTTCTACCCACCAGAGCGTACTCGAAGCATTGACGGAGACCAGGAGAACTGTTCAATTTCTGACTATGATAGCGACGCCGATGTTGACAAATATGAAGGAGAGATGCCCCGCAGTATGAGAGATTGGTTTTCCGAGCGAGTGGGAGGTAGTGTGGTGGTGGGTCAAGAACATGATAATAGGATCTTCCACGGGGTGGATCCGTTCGTCCAAAATTTGATCAGGCTTGAATGAAGAATTCACGAAGTATTGTTCACGCTCCATGTAATGCCCCTATTATGCGCGTAGAGCTACATTCTCTTTCACGACTCGTTCTTGTCAACCAGTGCCGTGATTTGTACGCGTCCGCGCGCCAAAACATGTTTTTTTGTGTGGCCACTGTACACGCTACTAGGCTGAAACGGACTATAAAGTCTCATAAATCATAACTACATTGATCTATCATACTCCTAATCATTGTTCTCCTAAAATATGTTTACTTCGAATATTCACTTCAGGAGGCTCAGATCCTACAACTTCTCCCGAAATTGTAGGCTTTGCTACATCTCCGTGTTTTACCGGATCAACTCTAGCCTACATAAGCAAGCAAAGCCTGAAAACTAGCATATACTCTTACAGAATACGATCCTATAATAACTAAGCCTTTTGCAGGGACTGGTGTGGTAAAGCTCGGACATGATTGTAACAACTATCATCTGAAAATAGCCGAACTTGCTATAAATCGCTAGAATTTTATAAGAGTTATTGAGATCTCACTCTGGTGGCAACGTCATGCCTAATAGAAATGATGTTACAGAGTGCTGGGATGATGATGTGTTGGTTTACGACCAACCGGTAAAATCCGGGCCATTGATGTGCATATATGCGCACATTAATATGCCATTTGCACTGCAACCTTACCTATCACGAAAGCTCACGTATGAGAAGGCCACTCAGAAACGTGTCGGTAGATTTGAGCTACGTTTTGTCGTAGATAGTCTTCGCCACAGGCGCTCTTTTTCTCTTTTCTTCCTCTCTCTCTGCTGCTTAGCGTCTCTCCTGTCTCCGGTGTCGGTACATAAGGCCATGCCTTAATCTGACAATAAATTATCGATTCAAAAAAAAAACGTGCCGGTATCAAATAAGTCAATGATCAGAGCTTATACTAAGGTGTGGGTAGCCCGTACAGCGAGTATTGCCGTGACGCTAGGTCGCAATGACTATTATTTATTCAGTTTTATCCCCCCAGTTCATACCATGCTTCACTGTGGAGAAGGGAAAGGGGTGAGATGCATACACGAGGCCTGCGAGGTATGTACACGGTGCGAACCCCCTGAGACCCGGTCCCGGGAGACCCCCTACTCCGACTGTGAACAGTTGGACTATGGATACTGCTCTTGTTCACCCTGTCGGACCCATGCTGACACATACAGGGACATTACAACTTATCATGAGATTAGGTCGAGTGTCATGAGGATACATATAACGTTGAACTTGTAGATAAGAGACAATCGCTCATAAGGTCAATTCCAAGCTGCTGATAGTCGTGGCGTGAATGACTGATTTCGGGGCGCCTCCCGCCACATTGGTACAGTGGAGGATGGAACTCTAATGACGTAACATACATCGCCTTTTTTCTGATCTCAACCACCATCTCCCAAACCAAAGAAACCTGAATGGAGGTCGTCAAGAACTTGTTGAAAGCGCAGTCGGTACTCGAAAAGGCTGCGTCTGACTTCCTCAACACATGCGCTAACCTCAAACTCGTGGTCGTCCCATCCCTTGCAACAATTCCGGGCCAACTCGAGTTCGAAAACTATGTGGATAACATATTATCTAGTGCCGAATCGGTTTTTCTAGTAGAAAGCTACATGCACGAGTCGGGTGTCGTACTCAAAAAGCTGCTCAATTTGTCTACACGACGCGTCCCAGCCAACAAGCTGCCTGCCGAAACTCTTGGTTACATATTTTCCATCGTTGCAGCGATCACCCCGTGCGACTCTGTTGGTACCCAACGAGATAATGTACTAGATATTCCTCGTGTGTGCGTAAGGTGGAATCATATTGCCAACAATACCCCATCGCTATGGTCACACATTGACGTCAACCTCTCACGCCTCTCGGTAACTACCGCACTGAGCCGTGCCCGGATACGGCTTGACCGCTGCCATGGCGTGCCAATCCATCTTCACCTGGATGGTGGCGACAGGGTAGGTCAAAACCATGTGCCCGAGATTATTGCCACTATACAGTCCTATGAGGGATTGCTGAGCTCATTGGCGATCCTTAGAAATCGGTACAGCTCCTTGCCTCATGTTTTGCTCGATTTTTTGCTTGGCTGTGTTAAGGCTAGCTCATTGAAGGTCCTAGTTCTACACGATATCGGAACGACGCATAATGAAGAAGCACCTAGCTCCTTGCCCTTAGGTTTACTTTCTGGGCTCACCTTGCTAGACCTTTATGACGTCGGTGGACCTATATGTTCTAATATAGGGGATATCGCTAAAATCCTTTCTGGTTGTTGTTCTACGTTGCATACGCTTAGACTTAGATGCATGAGCTTCTCATTGGGCTCATTACAAGCACACCCGAAGATATCCTTGCCTCAATTGAGGTTCCTAGAGATCTCATGTGTGTATGGTGATGCGTCGCTTTTGCTGTTATCAAAACTAGATCCCGGCGTACTTGAACTCGACATTAGACTGGATGCAGAGTATATTGCATTTGATGAGCCCGATTCACTCGGTCAACTATTCCTCGCTCGCTCCAACGTCGTATCACTATCCATAAATGAGTTTGAAGACGACGGCGATCAACAATCTTTCACATATCTCACCTTAGTCCCACGTTTGCGCCTACTACAACTTAATAGTACGAGACTTGTCCAGCACTTCGGTCTGATGCTAGGGACTACAGTAAACAATCAGCAGGCTTTACAGGTTCCATGCTTACAGTCTCTGTGCTTGGTTGGTTGTGTAATAAAACCGCGGACTCCCAACCTAGTGGAACAGATTCTTAGGCGAAGAAACCTGCGTAACCTCGCTTTTTTAAGGTGCCTGTATCCATCGTCTTTTGCTCGTCCTATCGGCGGCGACCAGGAGAGCGAATTACCGCCTGAGAATGATGGATACGACGAAGAAGACGATTATGACACCGACTACCACGACTACCGAAAGGAGATGCCTCCGGGCATGAGAGAATGGTTCTCTGAGCGAGTAGGGAGAGTGGAGGTCGGCGAACCGTCTTATGACGACCAAATTCATCATGGGGTGGACCCGTTTGTCCAAAAGTTGATCAAGCTTGAATGAGGGTTTTTGAAGCATTGTTTATATACCATGTACTGAAATGCTAAGCTCATAGGAGTACATTATTTTTGACGAATGGCCTTTATCAACAGCCGCTTTTGACCACACGAGTTGATATTCCAGACTGCCAAAGGAGAATACAACGATTAGAAGTTTGCGCTTCAAGATAAAACAGGTTATATGCGCATCCTTGACTGGCGGTCTGACGTCCTTTCATAGGGTTTATTTACACGTCCGAGGCATTTGAAGGTGTCCTTGTTAAGCTCTTTGTAATCGATAAAGTAGGCAGATGTAGGGGATGTTACCTGCGGATTTTGGAACGAGGGTGAGTAATTACATAACACACCTTGTTGGGAGCAGAAGCAGGAGCTGGGGACTGGGCGGGGACCGCATCAAATTAACAGCCCAGCCATTGGATTTGACCCGCTCATAGCGGGCGGTTGAGTGAGCGCAGGAGCAGGGGCAGGAGCAGGCGAAGAGGCAATAGGTGTGGAGTCGAATAAACTCGGAATGTCTTGGATCGAGTTTTTGGGTGGTGCGCCCGCCGGTGAAGAGGGGGTTGCAGCTGGAGCAGGTCCACCGCTGAATAGGTCAACGAGTAGATCGTTGGTTGTTTGGGCCGGTGTAGCGCTCTGCGCCACCTCCTGGCGTAGCAGCAAGTATATCGCCCATGAAATCCAATAATGACTGAGCAAATGTATGACATCAGAACTGCCCATAGTCACTAATACAATAAAACTTACGTCTTTATCCGTTCTCGTACTCCCTACACTCCTCTTCTCGCTCACAGTCCCTATCACAGTCGCCTTGATCCCCGGAGGGGGCATAACATCCAGCACACCAGCCCGAATATCCACATGACTGAACAAGCTAGCAAACTCGACAGCGCGTTGCTGGTTCTCGAGTTCGGTGCTGGTCATGTAGCCGTTTAGAACGTTCATTATTCGCGTACGTTGGGCTTCGCTTAGCGCCAGTCGGGAGGATAGTTTAGCGAAGGAAGTGAGGACGAATTGGCGGAAAGGGCGTTGGCGTAGGGGGAATAGAGGATGGACTCTTCGAGTTCGACGATGTCTGAGTCTTGGATCTGGAAGAGTCGAGTTAGCTATAAGTACATAGAAGAGTTTCGGGACTTGCCGGTTTTGCAGTTTCTTCGTCAACCAGCCCGCCCTGGATCAAGACCTCCGAACTCTCCCAGCAACCAGACTGTGGCGAGCGTAAGGGACTTCTAAAATATATACTCCTTGGGCGCAGTATACGGCTTCACGGCCGTATAGGCTTGAAGCTTAGGAGTATGGCACACCAGCCGAATAAACGAGGAGAGAACCTCTCGTACATAGTTGCCGGTTTGCTCTCACCGTCAGGATGTCAACAACTCAAGATATAGAGAAAAACTCACCGGTTTCAGGACCCTCAATACAGTACTGTGTCAATATGGCACCGCTTATTCGGCACGAACCGCTCGGCCACCAGCGAGACCTGTCCCGAAAACAGTCCAGGATAATGCTCCGATGCCGCTGTACGGCGTTGGTGTCCATTGAAAATTTGCCCAGGATATTGATCGCCATAACCCTCAACCCGCTATCCGCCAATACCGTCAACACCGTCTCGTACAGAATTGCTTTCCCAACGTTCTTAGTCGAGTCCGTATTTGTCGCTACCTGAGCTAGAACATCGTTCATGGCTTCGCTTGCGCGTGCGTCTTTTCCACCGGTCTGACGAAGGAATCGAAGGATTTTGATCTAGAGGAACGGGTCGGTAATGCCTGAGACGTTGTGTTCGAGTGAGTAGCCGGTGGTGATGAAGGATTTGAAGCGTCGGACGAGTAGCGGTGTTTGCCTACAGGTGGTGTCAGACTGGGGGCGTTAGAGGTCCAAACGAGGGAAATGGCTAACCTTGCAGAACTCGTCAAAATAGCTTTCGCTGGCTTGATATACCTTTGATTCAAGAGTGATATCGTCGGTCCGTAAGGAGTGATTTAGCGTCCCAGATAAAATGATCCAGCGGTTCCGGTACCCGGCGTACTACTCGTAGTGCACATAGCGCAGCTTGAGAAACTAAACTTTCATTCCTACATGTAGCTGTGGAGTCGTAAACACGTACCTTTTTCCTGACATATGTATTACTTAATCCCAAAAGCTTCTCCACCCCGTAACATGAGTCGCGCGACATCTCCTCTGACGAGATATCTGTAGACTTGCTGAGTGCGAGTCCGATGGCATATTGATTCGAATAGTTCATATCGCTATAAATCACGTCATGTTAGCATTCAGAACTCGTAGTAAGTTGGAAAGACTCGCTTTTCGAAGCACTCGCAACGAGTATCAGCGTCTCCTGGTTCTCATTTGATAACAACACGACTCCAAGATATCCTAACCAGATCCATCACCAAATAAATCGGCGAGTAGCTCGTTGGTTGTGTATGGCGGTATAAACTTGATTGTGCCACTGATTGGTGCGTCAACAGGCTCGATGCCTATAAGATTCAATAACCACTAGTCAGGTATGTATATACCAACAGCCCTGCTTGGAGGATACGAAACATGATACTCACATTTGGGTCCATCGTTTTACTCCCTACGCTCCTCTTCTCGCTCACAGTTCCAACCACAGCGGCCTGGTCTCGGGAGGAGGCATAACTCCCAACGCAGTGGCCCGATATCGCATGGAGAAACCAGCTAACAAACTCGACTCCGCGTGGCTGGATATCAAGTTCATTGTTGGTCGCGTAGCCGCCCAAGACGTTGGCAGTTTGAGTGAGTTGTGGCCCACCCTGGGCCGATCGGAAGGTGAAGAGGTGAGGACAAGCTGACGGACGTGGTTTGGATGGGGTGGTATTTGTTTACGCGCCGGTTGTTCGAAGCGGTACACATCGCCAAGCAAATCCCGCCATACAAGCCAGGCTTGTGTTACGTAATACGCGCGGCGTATTCCTGACCTCAACCACCTAATATTTTCAACTACTTTTTTTACATGGCAGTCTCTAGAGTCCTACTTGAGGCACGGATAGCACTTGAAAAGGCCGCGGCTGATTTCCTGGACGCGTGTGTTACACTCAAACTAGCAGTCACTTCATCCGGCCAACTGTTATTCGAAAACAGCCTGGATAACATCCTGTCCAGCATCGATTCCGCCAATATAGTAGAAAATCACATATGCGAGTCGCGTATCATACTCAAAAAACTACTCAACGTGTCCACAAAACGCGTCCCAGCCCACAAGCTACCCGTCGAAACTCTCAGCTACATCTTTTCCATCGTCGCGGCTTCCTCTCCGTGCCATCCAGCCGATAAACAACGAGACACCCTACTAGACGTCCCTCAGGTGTGCGTGAGATGGAATCGGGTCGCGGTTAACACTCCCTCACTATGGTCGCACGTTGATATCGATTTATCGCGATTCTCGGTAGCTACCACGCTTGAGCGTGCTCGGATATGGCTCAAGCGGTGTAACGACATACCGATCCATTTTCACCTGGATGGAAGTTCTCGCTTGGAGTTTCAGATTGTTGTCCCAGATATTTTTGCAGTCATGAGATGCCATGGGGGATCGTTGGGCTCGCTGATGTTTACTAATACTTGCCATGATTCTCTTGTTCGTGCCTTGCTCGGTCTTGTAGCCGGTCCACTGAAGGTCTTGGTTTTATCAGAACTCACTGCGCCTCGATTTGTTCTAGCAGTTCCGAGCTCTTTGCCCATAGGTTTGCTTCATGGGCTCACTACGTTACATATAATTGGCCCAAGCCGGGCTTTATGTCCTAGCCTGGACGACGTTGCCAAGGTCCTATCTGGAAGTCCTACATTGCACACACTCCGACTTAGACACCTGGAGTTTCCGTCGGGCTCATTACAAACCCAATCGACCATACCACTACCACACTTGAGGTTCCTGGAGGTTTCAGACGTATGCGGCGATGAGGTGCCACTCCTGTTTTCAAAACTAGCGCCTGGTGTACTCGAACTGGATGTGAGACTGAATGCCGAATACTTTGGAGATGGTCGGTTCGAGTCCCCCGCTCAGCAACTCCTCGCTCGCTCCAATGTGATCTCACTATCCATATACTGCCCTATATACGACCTCACCCAGCAGCTGCTTGGTTGTCTTCCCTTGGTTCCATGTTTGCGAGTGCTGCAACTCCATGGTATGAGTCTTACTAAAAACTTCGCTATGGCCCTAGCGACTAGGGTGGATGATCAACCACCCTTACAGCTTTCATTCTTACGGTCTCTGTGTTTCCTGGGATGCGCTGTGAACTCCTGGGTTGCCGACTCAGTGGAGCAGATTATTGCACGGATACGATTGCATAGCCTTGCTTTCTTGAACTGCTCATTTCCGCCGTCGTTCACTCGACCCATCAACCGCAACCAGGAGAGCGAACTCATGCTTTATGACAGCGACGTGGACTACAGCAACTACCAAGATGAGATGCCCCAGAACATGAGAGATTGGTTCTCTGCGCGAGTGCAGAGAGTCGTAGTGGATACGTCCAGAACCGACCAAACTTACTACGGGGTGGATCCGTTTGTCCAGAAGTTGATATGAAGCTCAACCGGAAAGCTTACAACGCATCACTTGTGCTGCACTTGCTAATACTTTTGTATAACATTCTGTTTCGTCACTCGCTCCTATATATTAAACCCTATACATGTACGACCCACGCCATAATATCATTTAGCTTCCAGCTCGCTTATACACCCTATCTGGCCAAATCGACTCATGATTGTTGACCACATCTTACCGAATTATTAACCAATGGTGTCTTTATGGTTCAGATAGTACTCGTCTTGAGAGGCCTGATTCAGAAGACAACGCCCGAAACTCATGTGGTTACCACGTTTTGAGGCGCCGAGGTACGGCCCGCTCCGAAGACGCAAATGACATTGGGTTCGGAATGTTCCCTTAACATCATAGAACCCGCTGAAGTTCGAGCTCGACTCACAGATCTGGGGGAATTCCCTGGGCAGGCAAACAGCTCAAGCGAATTCCTCAGCCCAGTGGTGCGCATATAGCCCCACCAGTTATAATACATGCGCTCCATCCACCCAACACTGAAGATCAACTGGGCTAGTCTATAAATACCGTGTCTCACGCCATATTTCAGCTGGCCTTTAGCAAACACATCCAAATACCTCTGTATGAAGTATGCCTGCTGAAATTTCGGATGAATCCGATTTTACTCAGCACAGCAAAGCGGTCATGAAAATCCGGTACGTTAAACATACCGGTTTTTGGTACGTTTCCTGTGACACGTTATGTACTCAAATCGGTCTATTTAAACGTACCGATTATTGGCTGAAACGTACGAGCACAGTCGCAAAAAGAAACAGGATGTTTCGTACGGGCGTTAACGTACTAAAATCGGTCTATCTAAACGTGCCAGTTTTCCGATGCCGTACATTTTATGCTGATTTCGGATGAATCGTGCAATAGCTACACGCGGGATGTAGTTGTCTAACAAGATAGATTTCGCGGTACACGGGCAATACAACATCGATATCAATATTTAATACACTATTGTACATTACAGCTCAGCACGTATTCAAATCGATTGAAGCTCTTCGAAGCAGAGAATAGACTGACTGACCGCCCACAAGCGGCAGGTCTTACTAGCCGAGTGGGATCGGGACACCAAATTGGTGGCCATGAGCAGCATATATGGGAGTAAACGGCGAGCAATGGGTGAGCTAGCGGGGGACGGTTCTAACTGATGCCACAAGCACAGTTACTCGCCGTGCGTGCCAGCTGCTAGGCAACTCATGGTGTTGTTACGCTTAGCCATTGGTTTGAGGTGGAGGAGGCTGAGGCTGAGGGTAGGTTGAGATGATGTCAACGCGGGGGACTGAAAGCAAAAGTCGAGGGAGGTGGTAGGAACACGCTAAGGTGGCAAGCCAACACCTCGTGTATTGAAGAAAAACCATCAGCCAGTGACATAACCGCTTTGTCACTGACTAAGAGCTGATCGGGCATGGATTTAACTGCGTTTTTCTCTCGCAGTACCGCACCATTCAGCACACAAGTTATACCATTCGATGCGCGTCTGCGGTGCGCATCGAATGATACTGCTTACAGCAGGTACGCACCGCGATTTGTGCAAGTGGCTGAGTACTGGAAGAACAGCTCGGCGCTTTCGCCGGATGCAAATATATTGACTTGATTGTGTGCCACGCTGCCTTTTCTCCACTCCACCACCATTCGGCCTTCAACTCCCCCATCCACAAACTTGCTTTGCCTCGCCCCCGCCCACATCCGTGCCGCTCAACTCAGCGTATCACGAGCTAAGGTCTCCTGTAAGTTCTCTCTCTTTTTGCGATGGGTTTTGCCCGCTCACGCTGTGTTAACACAATCACGCCACATCTCATGACCCCGCTACACCAGGCTCACGCAAGCAACGTTTTTATTGTAAGTTCCCCCTCTTGTTCGTGCCACACCCCACTAATGTCCAATGTACTTCGCATTTAGGATCGCCTCGACTTCGTGGCAACGACGGCTTTCATGAGGTGGAGGGTGAGGATGATGCCCTGCGAACGCAATGTGCGTTTGGTATGAATTTTTGCCATTTTTTCGATTCTTCTGGGTCGTGTCGACCACCTTCCTGCTAAGCCCTAATATTTGCGAGTTATAAATGCCCCGTTATATACACTATTGTATGCTTCCTTCTTTGCATACATCTGGCTAATTGATGTGGCAATCGTCCTGTTTTTCCTCGCTTGCCATGTCCTAGTGTCTGTGTGTATCGTACCCAATAGAATTGCTTCGATTCATTCATTATTCCATCTGATTCGTGCTCCATCAAACGCATCGAACTACCTGGTTTTTGGCCTAATTCGTACGAAAACTAGTCATCTACGGCGTCCCAAACAATGGCCCGCAACGTCCCACATTAAACAATCAGCAAAGCTCGTACAAATTGTTCGATTTTCGGATAGGGGGAATCGTATGGAAATCGGTCAAAGTGAACGCTTTTGAATCACTCGAAAATGTACTAAAAGGGGGACATATAAACGTACTAACATTTCGTCCCAAAAACTCATTTGTAATGTACCGGATACCCAGCTTTTCTTAGATCTATAGTAGCCTGAATCCCGAGCCGGTTTCATCCGAGATTTCAGCACCTCGGAATCGCCCAGAGTATACGTCCGCCAGGTCCGTATTATGTAATACACGCGTATTTGCTCTTGACCTCGACCGCCTAGCATTGTACCCTGTCTTACATGGAGGTCGTTAAAAGGCTGCTAGAGGCTCGGTTAGTCCTGGAAAGGGCAGCAACTGAATTCCTTGACGCGTGCACCGCGTTGAAAACAACAGCTTATTCGTCACTCGTATTGTTTCCCAGCCAGATCGCGTTGGAGAATGTCGTGCAAGGTCTTCTGACTAGCGTTGAATCCGCTGGACTGGTGAAAAATCATATGGAGGAGTCGCGCGCTGCGCTCAACAGGCTGCTCAACATGTCCCCTACGCGTGTTCCAATCAATAGATTACCCCCCGAAATCCTAGGTCGCGTTTTCTCATTTGTTGTGGCCGATTCTACATGCTCCCATGAGTATGGCGAAGACACGCTCATGGGGCTTCCGCTGGTATGCACAAAGTGGCATCAGGTTTCAACTAGTACCCCTTCACTCTGGACACATATTGATATCAGCTTCGGCTCTTTTCCGCCTGCTACTGCGCTCGGACGTGCTCAGAAGCTACTTGATTGGTGTCGCAACATGCCTGTTCATATCCATTTTGATGGCGGCTACGACGTAAAGCCTGCCGACGTTCCAGACATAATGGCAACTCTACAGCCTCACGTGGGATTTTTGAGCTCATTATATATCACCAATACGCAGCTTCACTCCTTGATTTCTGGCTTGCTTGGGCTGACATCAGGTCCGGGTGCAGCCAACTCGCTAAAATGCCTGTCTTTATATGATATTAGCGAGACTGATAGTGAGGAAGGCCTTCGCTCTTTGCCCGTATACATGTTCCAAGGACTCACCCAGCTAGAACTGGCCGACCTAGATGAATCTGCATGTCCTAGTATGGGTGGTATTGCACGGGTCTTATCTGGCTGCCCTGCCCTGCACACTCTCCAACTCCGCAAACTAGAGACTCCCTCGGACCCATCGCAGGACTACACCACAGTCTCCTTGTCTAAGCTAAGGTTTCTGGAAATAACGCAAATCTATGGCCACGGCGAAGTGCCAGCGCTACTGTCAAAAATAACTCCTGGCGCGCTTGAATTAGATGTCAGACTGGATACTAAATTCATTGTGGGACGTGACGGATCGGCTTTGCTAGGCCAACTATTTCTTGCACGTGCTAATGTGGTTTCGCTATTCATGAACCCTGATTATAGCACGGTACCTGGCAGAAGTCTTGAGTCTTTGTTCGCCTGCGTTCCACGTTTGCGTGTACTTCATCTTGACGGACACTGTATCCACCCTGAAGTCCCTCGCATTCTAGGGACCAAAAGTGCCAATACGTCGTCTCCACCGCTAGCGCTCCTTCAGTCTCTGTGTCTGAGCCACTGTGAGATATGTCCGGAAACAGCAAAACTCTTGAAAGAGGTCATAGAAGGACGGGCGTTGAGAAACCTTGTTTTATTAGGCTGTACCTACCCACCCTCGTTCACCGCTCGGCCAAATAATTGGTGGGGGACGCGTACAAGAGGCTCAGCTATAATTTTAAGTAGTCAAAGCGCAGATATGCCTGAGAACATGAAGGAATGGTTTTTAGAGCACGTGGAGAGGGTTATAATAGATCCAGAGCTCCGGGACGCCAAGGTCTATCATGGAAGGGATGTGTTTGTTCAAGGGTTGATTACGATTGACTGAAGGAATTGTTTGATGCTGCCTAAGTTGTGTATCGTACTACATCCCTATTAGCTTTAATTTTCACCCGCTGACTTTTACGCCGGGCTGGACTCAGTCCAAGCTAAAAAAAATCGTCCGGAGGTAAACCTCGTAGCTGTAACGACCAATTAATGCGGTTAGTTAATTCAGAACACAATATGGCTCGTGGTAGGCTCGACCGCACAGAGCATCTCGAAGGCAAAAAGCAGTAAGTTTGCCCGAACATAATTTAGCTAGTGAAGCCTTTTGGACTATCGTAACGTAACGCTGAGCCCTAATGTAGCAGCGTCTGCAAAATGAAAATATCTCGGCGAGCATTGGGCCTGTGGTGAGTGCTCGCTTTACTCGCGGAGCACCCAGTGATCACCTGACCCGTGCTCACGAGCCTCATGAGCGCCGGTCATTAGCTCATGATACCCATGAGAATCAGCGTGGGGCTCGTGAACCTCGTGAGAATTACCTCGGTGCTCGTGAGGCTCGTGAGTACAATAGGTGGGTTACTAATACTCAGGAGGTCAAAACCGGGGACCACGAGCCTAACAAGCAAACATGTTTATTCAACAATTAAATCGCCTTGAGCACGTTCCGCACTAATAAACAGGTAACAAGACATATATTATCATGACCAGTACGTTATACAATACATTTGTGAGCCACGACTGCAACTCCGGGACACATGGGTTATATGGGGCCAAAACAGACACACAGAGCGACGCGGAAATGACGGAAAAGACATTTGGAGGCGCTTACCTACTATAACGCATCGTATTTCCTTTGTGCTAGCAAACGTTTCACGAACAAGTGAATAAGGGTAGTACGAATACTTATCGCCGCTCACGGTATACATAGACATTGTGTAAGCGGGGGATTGAGCAGGGATGCAGGTAGGACGGCGGCGCAGAGGTGTTTCAGGCTTAACACACCGCTCTAAGATATCAATGAATGTCGAGCTCACCTGCCAAACCACCTAGCATACAGGGTTGCGATCTATATCTCGGTTTGACTCAACGCGCAGAAACCAGCCTTGGTCGCACACCTGGAGGTTGGGTATCCGGACGCACTGGGGGTAAGGTCGAGGGACTGGGGATGGAGGATACTGGTAGAGACGTACTTGTACGTGTCGCCGGGCGTAGCTCGGTCTCGGAGCAAATCGCTCCAAGATCTAACTTCGGATTGATGTGATTGTCCGAGATTGGGAATGGCGATTGCGGCGCGAAAAGTCCACGGCGTATCTGACGCCCCAAAGGCAGCCAAGGTGCGTGTCTTATATCCACGAGATGTCTGCCCGGCTCCCTCACAAGCTAATTCTCCCTTCGACCACCTGTCTCCGCACTCGATTTCGTCCGTAGCTCACGGTTGTACTAGTACACACACACCCAGGTACGCCCGAGTTAAGCCACTCTTACGTTCGTATGTTAACTGTTGCTGTGTATACGCAACTATATCTGACACAAACTCGACACTTTTACGATGAAAGGTATGGCTTATAATGAAGCCGTTAAGTAAAATTTACCACATACAATCGATTGAGTCACACTGACTCGAGTGTTTGCTTATAGCTAATTGTTTTAATATTCAGCCCGAGGTACGTACACGTTGTGCCCCGTTTCACATGCCATCAACTTACACAAAGCCATTAGATACTGTGCTTGCCATACTGTGTTGTCTCCGTTTGTGTTACATGTGTATATAGTGCGAAGTGTTCACGTCAATATATATATTTCTGTATCGTACACTCGATTGAGCACGCCCAAGGCAGCTGTACACACTCAATTGACATATTTAAATATGTTTCCAAATACGGATCGGCTCGTGGAGCTCACGAGAACTAGGCTGGCGCTCGTGAAGCTCACGAGCTCAAGGCCAGTGCTCGTGAGGCTCATGAGCACGGATTTATGCGCTAATAAGGCCTAATGAGGCTTGATAGGGGGTTCACGGGGCTCCCTAATCGGAACCGAGGTACTTGTGAGGACTCAATGAACCGAACTAGAGGGTTCGCCGAGTCCTCAGGATCAGGGGGGGTGGCTCGTGCGCTCGAGCAGGTTTTGAGCGCTCATGAGCGCCCGGGGAGAATTTTCAATTTTGCAGATGAGGACCATATGCGCTTCCATATATATGCGCTTCAGTTAAGGTGTTGATCTTCAAGTATACGTTTTAGGCTTTAGTCGAATTAAAGCTCAGCCTTGGATTCGCTTCAATTACTACTATGCATTTTGCTCGCCGGAAATCTACGAGTGCGCTTGGCTGTCGTGCGCTAGAGCACCTTATGGCACTCTTAGTTTTTCGGATTATTGAATTGAGTCGCCAGCGCTCGTAAAACTGCTTGTGTGTGCCATAAACTCGCCAGCTACCACTCTAGGTAGCTTGAGGAGTCTCAGTTGACATCAAACTGAGGTTTATCCGCTGTAGTCTAAAAGGACGATTTTGAAATGGCAGGCAAGAAAAATAGTAACATCAGGAAAATCACCTGACAGCGATAGCCGGCGGCTGGTAGGCGGCGTGAGGCGGCGGGCGGCCGGTTAGCGGTGACCGGCCACAGGTGGCGGTGGCTATATAGAGCGGGGTCGTACCCGGCGGTGGCCTTATTGGTATGGGTCATGGGCGGAGACAGGGGCTATTCATAGAGCCACGGCTGGTGCCCGCCGTAACGGTTGCACATGTAAGCGTATATAGACGGCGCGGCGCCCACCCCATCTACCAACCGTTAGTCAACCTCAGCTAACCCAGCCTTTGCTAGCTGTGCGTACACGTAAAACGCAAGTCAAATGCTTAAATAGACACCCTACAGCGCACAACCCCTCCTGTTAGACTCGCCGACACTGTTGCTCTCAGACGACCCCCAGCGCTTCCCGCACCATTGTTTTGCTGGTTAAGATTAGCAGATGCAGCTCAGCCGAGCTACACCTTTCAGCATTGGCGAGCATAGAATCAGCTTCCGGTCCGTATCCCATACTTTCTATGGCTCCACACTATTGATTTAGACCAGGTATGTTGTAAGGCGGCACACATTGCGCGCCCCCATTTGTATGTGTTTGTCCCTTTTAGATATTTGTCCATGCTCTTTTTCAGCCCGTTCGCTAAGAGTACCCATGTGATTCGTAATTTCATCTAGCTTCGATTCAGGCTCGCAAGCATGCCGTAACGACTGGCGTAGCCCACACGATATATTGGACCGCTCAAGTGTCACTTGGTCAACTTTTCCCCACCACGCAGTCCCCTCGTAAAACTTCTCACGAGTTCCTATTGCCTGGTTCACTCAGAGTTGTTAATTGGCCGTACCCAATAAACCAGCTACGGTAGATATAGTAAGTACCATATCTTGTAGCTACTGCGTTGTGTTAGCACACCCTACACCATCTTCGTTTCGAACATGGTAGTAAGAGCCCTTGTCAGGTATGTATGGTGTTTATGGTACTGTGCATGACTAACTTGGTTTCTTCGACACAGGACTTGTTTTGATTCACTCAAGCAGAGCATGCAGTAAGTCCGAATTGACCTCTTGTACTATGGATGTTAAACTTATCTAATATATAGGCAACAAGTCAAAATCATATTATTCTAGGTTGTGTATTACACGCGTGTATTGCTCATCTAATCGATTAGTTACTACTTCTGAATAATATACGCGTTTATGATCAACAATTAGAGGGTGCGAGTGAATATAAAGAGCTATATTAGTCGATGAGGACGCCAAAAATGGCTGTTTTTACCCTCGAAGGCGGCCACGGGTTGTGGCCGGTTCTCGCCAAACTAGGTCAGAGTTGCTGCCCCGCTCGCAAAGGCGGCAGGTGACTGATAATCCACTCCCCATTTCTGTTATATGGCGACGACCGGGGTTTAACGGCGGTATGAGGCGGAAGGCGGCGGCATGGGCGGTAACCGGCGGTATGTGGCTACTGCCACAGGTCTGATTGAGATTTGAGGATGACTGAATCTGTTATACGTTTGCCGCTCGAGTATAAGCCGTGATGGAGTTTCGTTGTACTAGTGAGGAAAACACCTGGAGCGCTCGATACATAGTACTGTTACAACGATGCTGCTTCAGTATCTTGCTCCGCAACTAGGTAGTAAGTTCGGTTGGCTCCTCTGTATATATGCGTACTAGGCCTACCCTAAAGTATGGAATCACGTGGGTTCGCTGCTGTCCACCCAACCACTAACGCTCTCCTCAGAGCTCGGGACTTGTATCCCCGGCCTAGATTTTTATACATACACTATCGGTATCGTCTCTAATGTATCTGTGATAACTTACTGAGAAATTTCAGGTCTTTTATGGTCGGAAATCTAGCATATATTTGACCTGAGTCTAATTTTATCACCGCCCTAAACATCTGGTATATCACTACTGTAGTGAGAGAAATCCAGCTTAGACGAGCGCATATAGCAAGAAGAGATGAGACTTAATACTTACACTATCAAAAACAACATCCTCCTTAGCTACAATGTGTGAATAACAGTAGAGTAGTGAACCAGAGGAAAAAGCCTATCCTAAGCGAATGCTCGGAAAAGGGTACCATGTTAGTTTGAGAGATCTTGTCGTGACCTGGGTCACTGTCGCTCTCTGTGGTCTCCTTAAGTAGTGGCTACGTTGTCTGTGGTGTCA
The DNA here is from genome assembly GCA_019623705.1 of Ceratobasidium sp. 428. Taxonomy (NCBI): domain Eukaryota; kingdom Fungi; phylum Basidiomycota; class Agaricomycetes; order Cantharellales; family Ceratobasidiaceae; genus Ceratobasidium; species Ceratobasidium sp. 428. The sequence goes on from WSTJ01000692.1 coordinate 19,612, forward strand.
AAAGTGTGTTTTGTGTCTAGTTACTGTTTACA
>WSTJ01000693.1:0-19641 GCA_019623705.1 Ceratobasidium sp. 428
TCAAGATGCTATGCCATAAGGTTATTCAACAACTGTCGCAAGCTGCTCCTATGGTTCTTGCCTCACGAATGAAGGAGATCACCGCCGTGCTAAGCACAAACTCAGCAGTGAATAGAGGAGCCGAGGCGACGCGGAGCGAGTTTAATACCATGGCTGCGCTAAACAAAATCGCGGGGCTAAAAGGTAACAAATTGGCTGCTGAGAAAGGGGCAGAGACCGAAGATAGGATGGATTTGGGTTGATCTGGTCTTTTATAAGCTACGCTTCTTGCTTCCATATCTGACTGAGAATGTGACCACATTATATTAGCTACTTCGGTTCATTAATAGATACAGACTCTGTGTCCCCTTTCTGACCGTATTACCGAGCCAAGTTAGTTATCCGGTTAGACGGGCCCAGAAATCCGTCGTCTCCACCGAACCCATTAGTTATAGTCCGCTTGAGGGTTTGGGTATCATCCCTCCTGGGTAGAAGTTGCGTCATCAGTTTGTTCAGAGGCGTTAAGCAAGGAGATAAACAAGCGCCTAAATAGAGCCGCACTGTGCAAATAACTCCCGCCCCAGAGTGGTACTGTATAGTCCCAAAACACCTGACTCACTTTCAGACGCCAACTGACGTATTTACCACACTTATATAACAAACTCCCACACTGAAACCGTCCTACACACACAACTGAAACTTACCTTCGGACTCTCTAGTTCTTTGTGCATTTTGTGGTTAATTACGATGGGCAACTTTTATGACTCCATCCCAAAGTTCCTCATGTCGTACGTCTAGACCACTTCGTCTTGTTCTAAATATATCCTCGTTCAACATAACCGAATTGTAGATGGATTCCCGAACAGCACTGTTTTTGGGTGGCGACTGCTCCACTCAGTGCCGATGGGCATGTCAACGTTTCGCCTAAAGGTATGGCCGGGACGTTCAAACTCCTTGGTCCGAATGCGTGTTTTTATCAGGATTTGAGTGGGTCTGGTACGTTATTTCTTTGAGCTAGCATATCACTATCGCGCATTGTGGGGCTGGTTGTATCATCAAATTTATCTGAGTATTTTTATAGGGGTGGAAACGATTTCGCATTTACGTGAGAACGGGCGGATCACCGTCATGTACGCCTTGCTCCTTAGGACTGCATATATACACATAATAGATGAGACTAATACATATAACTGTACGAACAGGTTCAGCGCGTTTCAAGGTTCACCCCGGATTGTCCGGCTCTGGGGAACAGGCAAGCTCCACCACTTCTTTCTTCCTTTTTTTCTCTACTCACCGATACGCAGGAGTTGTACACGAGATTGACACCCCTCGATATGCAGAACTCATTCCACTCTCGGAACGCCTGCCAGGTTCACGCGCGGCGATTGAGGTGAAGATACATAAAGTCGGAAGCGTACGTCGATCCGCGTTGAATATGATACAATTTGGGCTGAAGGAAGGGGAAGGTAGTCGTGTGGATATTCGGTCCCATTCTATACGTGGACTGCCGACCGGACGTTGCTCGTTAATCGAATGGCAACACGAGAGGAAAGAGACCAGGAGATTTGTGCTCAGGAGGCTAAAAGTGGTGAGTGTTCCCGCCACCTCACTGTACCCCCACTCAAAATGACGGACGAGCAATCAGATGACGACCCACTCGCACACCTCAAGATCACCGCCCAAAACCCGCTTTCACCGAACGAAGCACCAGAGAAAAGTCTACGTAAATACTGGTCAGTCAAGAACGTACGCTCGATAGACGGTATACCAGGTTTAGAACTCGGAAGACGGTTGGCGGGGCTACCTCCCAGCGAGAGAGACGCAGTCAAGGACAACACGTTGTTTCATCAACCCGTGGAGGGAAAGATGGGGATAAGCTGGGGGTGGTGGAGATGGGACATCATGGGGGCGTTTGCACTTGGATTGTGCGCGACGCAATTGGTGGGAATAGTCAAAAACAGTATCAAGCACGCGAACCTGTAACCAAGGCTAATCGCAATGAAATTCGATCATGGGTAAAGATAGGTCCTCCGCGCTTCTGTATTGAGGCGTACCTGGGGTTTAGTGGGGTGCGGGGCGGGATTAGCGGGGCGGGCGAGGAATATTAGTTGGAGGCTGACGGGCTGCGAGTCTCGTGCGCGTATCTGTAAATGCAGAGCGCGTCAGGACGATCCGAAGGTTCCCGACGATCCGAAGGTTCCCGACGATACGGCGCTAAACCAAAAAAGGTCCGATCAATTTCGAAATCATAAATGTCGACTAATTCATTTCGAACATCATCGACTTATTTCGAACGACCACCACGGCCTCGCCAAGCCGACGCTGAGCGAGAATGGATAGCTCCGGACGTCCGAACCAAAGCGAGATGTAGTGGTCATGTGTTGCTCCGAGGACTTCCTATCTGGTAATTGGATGGAATTTGTGCGGTCAGCAAGTGTAAGATTTGGAAACTGGGAGCACGCAGCCAGAGGTGGAGGTCAAGGAATCACGTCAGGCGGACATCTGATCTCCACTGCCTATAAAACTGCTGGTATCCGCTCGGTTACCCCTCACTTCACCCACTACTCCATCTACTACTCCATTTATCACCAACATGCCTTCCACCTTCGAGTACAGCTTTGACAACCATGGCCATCCCATCAAGGTCAGCTTTCCCACCGGCCTTTACATCGACGGTAAATGGGTCGATGGTAGCAACAAGTCGACCATTGAGTACGTAGAATCCATGTCGTCACTGTTTCTTATAACTAAAATTTTCTACTTCAGCGTGATTAACCCGACGACTGGCAAGGTGATCACCAAGGTCAGCGAGGGAACCGAAAAGGACGTCGATCTCGCCGTCAACGCCGCGCAAAAGGCCTACGATACTGCCTGGGGCCTCAACGTCTCCGGTGTCAACCGGTCCGTACCATCCGGTTTCATCTAGCCTATTTGGAACGCTGATCTCATCTCATCAAAATATAGAGGCAAAATTTTGATCAAGATCGCCGAACTCATCGAGCGCGATATTGACGAGATCGCTGCTGTTGAAGCTCTCGACAACGGCAAGGCTTTCAGCATCGCAAAAGGATTCGACGCGTCCGAGGCTGCTGCATGCTTCCGATACTACGGTGGCTGGGCTGACAAAATCCACGGCAAGACCGTCGAGATCGACGACACACGCTTGGCATATACCCGCCATGAGCCTATTGGTGTCGTCGGCCAGATCATCCCGTGGAATTTCCCTCTTTTGATGTTTGCGTGGAAGCTGGCGCCCGCCCTGGCGACTGGCAACACGATCGTCATCAAGACTAGCGAGTTTACGCCTCTTAGCGCGTTGCGAGTCGCCGCGTTGTTCGAGGAGGCTGGTCTCCCAGCTGGCGTCGTCAACCTTGTAACTGGTACGTCCCTTCCTATTATTACTCAGAGTGTCGAGACTGATTTGGATATGGTGTAGGTTATGGAAACACCGTCGGCGCAGCCATCTCTTCCCACATGAAGATTGAAAAGGTTGCCTTTACTGGTTCGACTCTCGTCGGCCGAACGATCATGAAAGCCGCGGCTGCGTCCAACCTAAAGAACGTCACGCTCGAGCTCGGCGGTAAGAGCCCGAACATCATCTTCAACGACGCCGATGTCGATCAGGCTATTCGTTGGGCTGCTTTTGGTATCTTGTAAGCACCCTTCTCATTTCGTCTGATAAAAGCAGAAATTAATTACATCAACGGGTAGCTTCAACCACGGCCAATGCTGTTGCGCCGGCTCGCGCGTCTTCGTCCAGGCGGGCATATATGACCAGTTTGTCGAAAAGTTTACGGCCCACGTCGCGAAGCTCAAGGTCGGCGATCCATTCAAGAGCGATACGTTCCAGGGCCCACAGGTCTCGCAGATCCAGTATGACGTAAGCCTACCCATTGCTCCCTCTTTGCCTCTAAGCTAACAGTGTATGTTAGCGCATCATGGGTTACATCGAGTCTGGCAAATCCCAAGGCGCTAAAGTCGCCATCGGTGGTGAACGCCATGGCACTGAAGGCTACTTTATCCAACCTACCGTCTTCACGGACGTCAAGCCCGACATGAAGATCATCCAGGAAGAGATCTTCGGCCCCGTCGTAGCGATCGCCAAGTTCGAAGACGAGGAGGATATCATCAGGCAGGCCAACGACTCGATCTATGGTCTCGCCGCTGCTGTGTTCTCCCGAGATATCTCGAGGGCGTTGAATGTCGCGCACAAGCTCCACGCGGGCACGGTCTGGGTGAACTGCTATAACAAGCTGAACAACCAGATGCCGTTTGGTGGGTTTAAGCAGAGCGGGATTGGACGAGAGCTTGGAGAGTATGCGCTCAGCAAGTGAGTTTTCCTTTTTCTTTCTTTTCTTTGGAAGGATCGGGGTCTGACTAGTGCCCGATTCTTCTGTAGCTACACCAGCGTCAAGGCGGTCCACGTTAACTTGTCCGAGCCTGCGCCTGGGTCGTAAAGTGTTCCGGGCGAGATGATAAAAATATAGTCGCATGTACTAGTACTGTAGTTTGGGTGTTGATTTAAATTCAAGTTGATGTTGTATTCATAGTTGCGTGACGGTTGGATATCAAGTTAGTGAGATGGACAGAATCCACCTGCGAGCTTTTCGTAATTCGCGTATGGCGCTCTCAAGTTGCGATTGTGCACAGTTATACAAGGTCATAGGTAGAGATTGAAACGCTATAATGATATAGAGCCTGGGTCCATATAGAAAGCGCCTGTGAGTAATTGAAGAAATTATTGAGGCCATACGCATACAACCTACATGCGAGCGTCTAAGGTCTTAGTCCTGGCATATGCCGTTACAAATACATTGAAATACGCTCCTCGATAGCCCTATAACAGTCTTCCTTTGGGAGACCAGCTTGGATATGGTGGAACGGCTTAGTGGGAAAAAGTAACGCAATCACCAAAGCTACAAACAACCACCAAAATATGGTGCCAAGGACTACAAAGCAAGAGAGCCTGGGTGCAATGAGAACAGCAGCAATAGAGCAGCCGAGATAGGCGAGCCCGATGGTCGATGGGCTAACCTCTGCTGGCTGGCGGCCGGGACCCAAAGCTGTACCGGTTACGATGCAGAGAGTTATTGCCATGAGAGACGGTATCCACACTGCCAAGAGCAGTGGGCCAAGAAATAAATAGATAAAAGGTACGAGTTTGAATAAGATAACAAGAAGCATAGCGAAGGATATGACCAAGAAGGCTTTGACGTAGGGGTTCAAGCCGAAATATTGGGGAGGTGGGTCCTGCGTAGCCTCTTCGTAGAGAAGCAGTGTGGCTTGCAACACATTCTTCATGACACGCTTGGTCTTCTCGTACAACGCCGTGGCGCCATCCTGAACCAGACCAAGCTGGGACACGCGTTGGGCATGTGCATCCAAGCGCTCATTTATGTAGCTACCCACTGACCGGGAACGAGTGCCCTGTGGGGCTTGGGTCAGCTAACAGTTGCACTCGTAGCGGAAAGAGGAGAGTGAAGATCAGGAAAGAACTTACAAATCCTGAATATGATGCAGGTCCGTGGAAAATAGATATGCCCCTCGGCTCTATGACATTTTGCGCAAGGCCGACGATCACAGTTAAACATAGAAAGTAGCAGTTGTATCGCTGTAGAGTGTAGTTTTTGCCCTTTGGATTTGCCTTCAACGTATAGCATATCGCAAGCACATCGACTATATCAAGTTCCTGACCAAAATCAATCCTAGCAATGAGTTCCGATTTCCGAGTCGGCTCCTCTTGGTCTGCAAACCATTGGATAGAATCGTGCGCGACGGACCCTATGGATTTCAGGGAAGAAACCTTGAGGCCATCGCCAACGCGCTCGACTCGACACACGGCATCGTCCTCGAGCCTGAGTAGCAAAAACTCGTGATAGAATGGTGCTTTAGTACTTCTGCGGTGTTCGATTGTCCGGAACAGAGTGCTAGACTCGGCGTGCTGTTGATCGTACCAAGCCATCACAGGACAGTCCTCGTGCCACCACTCGTCATGAAACTTCATTATTAGTTTACGACGCCGATCCTTTCTCTTGGACCGAGCGCATAAAGCGTGTATCCCTTGGCCGGCAAGGAGTAAAAACCCCTGTCTTGACCTAGAACCGTTCAATTTTCGAGGCATATAGTAGATGACACTCGAGATGGATCAAATTAGTGAATGAGATCGTCGGTTATAGGAAGCTAGAAGAGGTCTAACTTGACTCCAAGTGCGGCGGCCAAGCATGAATTCTGTAGAGCTCCTCGGAGAACGGGGTGGTTGTAGCTAGAGAAAGAAAGGGGTCATGCTAAACCTACTTCTGTGGGTCATGCAAAGCCCGAGGCACAGCCTCCAAATCGGAATATGGTACGACTTGACTTGTCTATCATAAAGTAGGCAACATGCGGATCATTTAGCTATGTAATCCCACACGCGGCCAAATCGAATGTTCTCGATTAGCGAGACGGCCGTGAGCCAGGCAGGCCACATACAAGAAAATATCAAAAGGCCATGGAGGGAAATCACAAATAACTGAAAAGATTTTAGGTAGTCAAGATATTTATATATTGTACACTATTGCCGCTACTGTTATATTACGCTGGTAGACTTTCGGAAGATACGATCAGGGCCACGTAGACATAGTATATGCGCAATAAACACGGCCTAAAACGTGGCTCCTGGTCCAGATTATATCCGTTCATGTAGGTACTAGGGAGTCCGTTGACTATGAACGCTTTACTACGATCGGGCTTTGAATCGCGGACACAGTTCAATCCTCCTGGGGACAGAAAGCTGACGACTACGAACGGCCACTAGGTACATCAGAGGAAGGAAAAAGAAAGCGAGTTGAGATCCAGCAAATACAAAGAAAGCTCATAGTAAACTGAGATGTTGAGTTGAAGGGCCCAGCCTTGACACATCGTTCTAATCCCCAGAAAATTAATCAGTCATGTGAACACAACAAAAAAAAAGAGGGCTTGCAATCTATGAAACTTCCGGTCAGGAAACGACCGGAGGTTTCATGGATTGCAAGCCCTCTTCTTTTTGTACTTACCGATACTTACCTATACCTACCACTTTTACCGCGACTTTAACTACCGCTGCGTGCCACTACTTACCGAGATCGACTTACCAATACTTACCGACACTCACCTGAGGGGCACACTCTATTGAAGGGAGGAAGTGAGAGAGAAACGAGCGAAGAGACAATATCTGAGACAAGTCGACACATATCCATCCAAGATACCGCGCATATACCACCTCACACCTTGACCATCGCTGCTTTCCTGACCAGCTTACCAATCGGTCCCCACTTCCCCATCTTCATCTTCCACTTCTCGTTCTGCAGCGCTACCTTCGCCGCATCGCTCACCTCATACCTCCTCCCCTCCACTTTTGCCGCTACATACCGCTCCACCTCGGATTCGATCTGCAAAAGGGTCAACGGCACCAGCTTCTTTGCGACACAGCTTGTTTCACTCAGCGTTGCAGGTTGTTCGACCATCTCGACGAAGAAGTCGATGACATACTGCATCAGGGTCACTTGCTCGAACGCAGGCTACCATATCATAGTCAGCTTGGAGTATCGGATATGCGTGAAGGAGGTGTACCATAAGGTCGAGAAGCGATAGGTCGTCGTAGTGGATGTTGTAGTAGTCGACCACGAGCCGGAGTGCGTCGAAGTTGGCTGGCACCCAGTCCGCGTAGTCGCGAGCGACGGCACGGTACTCGTCAGGCTCGTTGATCTAAGAAAATGTAAAGAATATGGGTTTGAGCACAGCATAGGGGTGGGTGGATAGGAGAGCTGGCGTACCTGCTCAACAACTGCATCGAACAAACGCCAGACGACAGCGCGCTGGTCGAACTCGGCGCCCCGGAACGGAGCGTTGAGCTTGACAAGTAGGTCGAAGGCGTGCATGATGATATATGATAAGAGGGTGAAAGGCGTGGGGGCAGTTTGCGTGGTTAGGGCAGGAACGGATGGGGGAGTTGTTTGGATAGAGGACGGGCAGGGCATGAGCTGTTTTATACCTCACCCCCCGGACTGTTATTAGGGGTGATTGGTCATAGTATGGCTTGCATTCAATGTCGCAAATTAGGACTGAGTAGGATTGGCCGCTCGTTACTTGCCTTATTGGGAAATGCAGGTTCGATCAAACTAAAACAAGTGATCTGGATATGCCTCGTCGAGGCATTTGATCAGGACGCCAAGACAAGCGATCGGCAATGGCCGATGGGCTTGGAGGAAATCAGACGACAAATTGGGAGTGCTGTTTAATGTAGGGTTGCCGCGAGATGGAGACAACAGATATGCAGCTCGTCTCGAGTACAATCTTCTAGCTTGCGAGACAGGGCGAGACGCAGGGTTCGCCGATGATGATACGGGTCGAGACGACGGCCACGTGAGATTTCTCACGAATGTTTACCGCCACACGGCCGGCCACCCTACGAGCGGGCTTGTCAATAGCTGCCCCTCGAGGTGATCGACATAGCAGAACTTATGCTTTTGAAGTATATTACTGTGGCTATATCTCCGTAGCCCTTGATCATTCTAATGACAGTAATTGAGGGCAACGTTAGCTTGTCGGGCGAGAGGCCGGATGGTAAGTACGCAGCGTTGTGTCGGACAATCCGACGCCGTCTCAACGAGCATCTATTCTACAGTACTTAAGAACCAAAAGCTAGGATATTGAAGGTAACAGCTACCAATCCGTTCGTTTACTATCTTTTCTACTCGTGATAAATTCACTCTTGTTGTCATTTTGCTTCCTTTGGATCAACATTTGTCTCAATGTTGGCCACTACTTCGCCCGTTCAGCCCACTAATATGTAATCTCATATTATTTTCTATGTTTCATTGTCTACTTTATTGACTGTATATGCTATCTCTATATCCATTACTCACACTCTTTCTGGTTAGTCTGATATCAAGTGGGGGTCGGCAACCCACTATGAGAACCCTATCCAGATCACGTGGCTTATTAAGCGCTTCTCTTGATGCTGATGTCCCCTCAATCTACGAGACCTGGCGCGCGCGCAACTTTGAGAGCACAAATTAATTATAAGAGTGTTTGAACGTTATCTAGAGCGGCTCAAATGCTTGTGTGTCAAATTTGAGCTTATTTCAGTATCTCGTCAGGGTGAAACACGTCCGCATCTAGCAGTATGTCCACCTCATTTGCCCCAAACGCCTTATCATCGTCTAGTATGTTTCCTTTTCCTTTGTCGACTACTCACTAACTCGCCAAATCCTTCATACGCTTCCCAAAATGCCTGTAAATTGGCTGTCCTGTTACCAAACCCGCGCCTGGACAGAAATGCAAGGGTCTGTCTGCCGAGAGCGTAGCAATCTGTGTTTTCTGAGCAGCAGATCCATGTTTCTTCGGACTACGGTTGTGGCGGGGCATAGAGAGAGAATTCATGAACGACGGATAAGGTGAATGGAAACGGGGAGTGCATGCGCCTGAGACTCTTATGACATAATCAAATCCTATTGGTCAGTACGTTGAATAATGATAATGATTTATGGACCGATACACTTTTTCGATAAGCATGCAGACAGTATATATGTGCTCCGCGACGCGCAAAGCATGGAACGTTGGGAGCGATTCTGTTTTGGTGACCAGGAAGTGGGATTTTAGATTCTGTTCAAGCCGACTGTGAACGGGGCGAAGCTCCAGTGGTCAAGATTCCTTAGTGTTTGTACTCAGGTGTGCTGCCGGTGATTTTGTTTTATAAATTCTAAGCAAGCAAGGCCTGCGTATCCATGTTTCGACTATCCGCCTCTGGGTGGCTGTGCCTGTGGGTGGTTGTTGTGGCCACGAAGCTGGAGATCTGATGCTTACGTTTACTAGGCGGTTGCCGACCACCATTATCAAGGAACCCTCGAGACGGGTGCGGTCTCGCTGACCAATTTGATGAGACGTGATGAGATACCAGACAGACCCTGTCTCGTCTCGTATCGTCTCGTCTCGCGGCAACCCTAGTTTAATGCTGGTGGCTTCGGTAGTGATCGCGCGGAAAACAAGCCTCGATCGGCCACTTGCAGCAAGGCAGTGTGCACGTGATTGAACTGGAATAGAACAGAGTCTACCAAATGGACGATACTTTACTGGGCTGGGCGCCGCCGTTGGTGCAACCTTTGGCACGCCCCGTTGGCCGGCTTAGACGGCGGCAAGGTTGGGAAACGCAAGCGTGGTCGGATCTCCCGAACCGCGAGTGCGACTCACGGGTCGGGAGGGCTCGTCTATGCAAGCCAACCGGGCGTGTCGAAGTGAATGACGGGCAGGAAGAAACAGTGACGCGCGACGTCGGGCGCTGACACGATACGAGTGTGGTCAAGCGTGAGTCGAACGCGTCGCTGCGTGTGCCACGTGACCCGCCGCGCCGGCGCTTTCCCTGCCCAGTATTGCGCATGCAGCTCTGCCGGCTCCGTTGCATGTGCTCACACTTCCCACTGGGGCAAGCAGCAAAGCCGACAGCAATACTTAATTAGGGTGTTTCAATATATGTAAAATTAGGGCTCAACTATAATACCTTCCCGAAGTTCGCGGAGGTACGCCAGGATGTACTAGCCTCGCAAGGGCGAGAGTTTCTCAGTCTATCTTTCCTACATGTTGTGGCCCTCGGTGCTCAAATGGTATTAGAGGCTTCGGGATGCGCATATAATTAGTGACCCTATCGCTTAACAATATGCCGAGTCGCTGTGAGTCAATTTCGCCACTTCTACTACGACGGTATTTTGCCTGCAGCATCCATGGTGTTAGCCTTCCACGTACCACCTGTAGCTCGCATACACTCTCAAGCTATAGCAGGTTTGCTGGACCGCAGTAGCAGGTGGATCTCACCGAAAGACTGTTCAATCTCGGCACTCCGTACCACTATCATATCGTTCTTTTGATACTATACGCTGCAATATATCTAGCCGATTTTCTTTGATACCATTTTGTTATCAATATTTGATTTTTCCCAGTACATGGTACGAGGCATCCTGCTAAGCATACCTGGGCTCTAAGGTATGCATATAGGGAGCCAGGCATAGCTAAGTTTGTGGTAGTGTTTGTCGCGACGGGTCCGGTGTTACTGGAGCCGGATATGGGACGCGGGGCGAACGCCAAAGCAGTCATGATTGCTAGTTAAACATTAGACAAGAGTCTTTGCATCATTACGAGCTGCCGATATGATTTAATAGTATTACACTTTGATTGCATGCATACAGTACACCTTAGCCAAAGTACATCCTTCGTGTCGGCTCAATTCCTCAAGCGTATCCTCCAACAGCTGTTCTACCTCCTGGTGATCTACAGCAGAGCCCTTAATCAGATCAGCTGTGTCCTTCAGAAATTGGATCATCAATTGTCTCAAGTAGGGAGATATCCTCGCGTCAATCTGGTCCATGCACGGATATCCCTCGTGTGGATAGGCGGGATAAGTTCGTACAACTGACTCGATGTTTTTGAATCCACTCTGAGCTTGGTCCCATAAGTCTGAATTGGGCGCAAGCCATTGCAGGAGCTTCTCGCCTCTATCCGAATCGATCCCTATTTTCGATAAGTGCTGATGAAGGAGATCGACGAAATGGCATGCCCTCGGATTTGTGCGTCGGGCGGGTTTTGAGATATTTTCCCAGTCCCAGAAATGCGGATGGAAGCCACTGACGTGAATGAGACCTCCAGGACGCAAGACACGATACGTTTCGTGTAGTAAAGCGCGGTGATCTTTTACCTAGCCACGTTTGTAAATGTGTCAGGATCTAACTAAGCGCAGACGAAGCTCCCAAAGCTTACTATCTCAAGAACAATGTTCAGAAATACCACGTCTTGCGATTGATCCTCGAGCAAAAGTCCTTCCGTAAAGTCATATACCTCAAATACGATATTATGACGCGGAACGTGGGATACCATCGGCACAACGTCTACGGTACGGAACTGGACGTGTGAAAACTCGGTGGCCATTGCTTGCACCCTTCACCATGCCTAATGTCAGAGCACAAGTTGAGCCTACCTGAAAACTGTTCAAACTCACCACGTTCCAGGTCCGGTTCCCAATTCGAGTGCCTGACGTCTACGCCCCCCAGTAGGGGCGAGCGCCTCCTTTACAGGGCCAACATAATTACCTCCAAAAATACAGTTCAAGACATGATACCGAATGATGTATAATTGGAGGTTATCAGCCGGCCATTTTACGATGTTGTCGCTTGCTGGTTGCTGTCGCCCGTGACTTAGGACAAAGTAACCTGGGTGCACACTCAATGTATTTTTTCATAGATTCTTTATGTGTTTTGCTTACCTGGCAAGTCCGCAGACTCGATGGTTGTCCCAGATATGACGGAATCCGTTTCGGAATCAAAGCTGGAGGGCTCGGATTCTGACTGGGAGCTGGGTTTGACGTGGTAGACTATCCCGTCTGTGTTGTTGTCATAATAAGCAAACACAGCCATTGCTGGATCGTGACACAGGTCCTACAGTATCTGCGAAGCTGTCAGGCTGGCGGGGAGAAACAGCATTCGTGTTGGTTGGAACACACTTACTTGGCCGTTAGGTATTCCACATACCACAACTCCACGAGGTGCCCTGTCTGAGGCTATGAAATTTCAATGGAGTGCGTTTGGCTGACAGTTAAGTTCTGAAGTGGCTTACACTGTTTGCAAACGACCGCAGTTGGCATAGACTGATTTGGCAACAATCACGGTTATTAGCCCGTCGTATGAGTCCCAATCAGCGTTGTCAATTCGGGGGTCTGACCCCTTGGCTGACCCGGTGTCCGGAGGTCCGGAATTACCCATCGCCGTTTGGCAAATTACGCATTTTCCAATTCAAGCGCCAAGACCGAATTGTTTCTCCGTTTTTGCCATGCTGGAAGATACATGGTATCTCTGCACGAAGCCAACGTGTTGAAATTCGACTTATGGAAATTTGAGGCGCTTTTTGTGAGTTCCTGTCATTCTTAATACTGAAAGTAGACGGTCAAAATTCACGAAAGGAGTAAATAATGTTGAAAGGGGAACAGCAACGGGCAAAATGTTAATTTTTGACACATCCAGGCTATCAAGAGGTACCTCTACGGTTTCGGGGTCGACAGTCCTGTTGTGTAGCCCAAAAATCTCGCCTCGCTAATGCGAGCCGGATGGCATTAAACTCTTTCTCATCTGAATTTGCTAAAGCGAAATTGGGAAGTCATGCATTGGAGCCGGTGGAGATGCACGACCAGCACTGAGCCAGGGAACAGCCCGGCGCCTAAACAAGCGCCCATCACACCTGTTTGACAGTCAGCCGTTATATAGACCCATGTGTTGATATTTGAAAGCCGCCGGCGGTTAAGATGGCTATGCTTGTTGACTCAACAGAACTTTAACTAATCCACAGCTAATTGGGTAACGCTGTAGGAGATTGGAGCATCCTTTCTCAGATCGCAGCTGAAAACTTAACTTTCTGGTGTTTGGGTCCGGGTCTCATGTTTGGTTCACGAGAAGTTCTAAATCCGTCCCAGTGCATAAAAGCGAACAGCCACAAACATATGGCAGATATTTGTGTAGATACATGTCAACTGGTTTGCAAAACGGTTCGCAGCGGAAAAACTTGGCACCGAACAGTCGGGCGGAAAGCTTCCCTACCGTATTACACCTAGTGGAAGTTGGACCCATCTTGTTATACCTCCCTACTATGACTACAGTCGATAGGTGTTTCTCGTCAAGTGTTATATATGTCACATATCGGTTCGAGTGAAAAACTACTTGTTGAAGTTGGAGGACTCGTTGAGGCAAGGTTGTCTGAACGACCTGAACATTTTAAAACCTCTTATTGAGCCTATTCAGACTCCAACCATTTTCTTTGGTGGAAAGCTCCTGTGGCACAGGCAGTGTATATAGATGAGGACCATGCAGGCATAGTATATGCGCAATAAATGCGGCCTAAAACGTGGCCCTTGGCCCAGATTATACTTGCTCGGATTAGTACTTGACAGTTCACTGCACAAGGAACATTTTGCGCTAATTGCTTCGAATAGCAAATAGAGTCCTACGCTATCGGCGACGCAAATATATTCATGCGTGATTGAGTTCTAAGGTGCGCATATAAGCAATACTCCGCCAGCTTCCAACGGTATTATTACACCCTATCTAGCAGGGTCAAATCAACCGACCAACTAGTGAAACTTAGTATTATTGCGGAGTAACATCAGTAACACTACATTTTTTGATGGATAGTGCCCACAATAACCAAAAACACAAACACAAGAACGAGATAGAAAACAGCTGTGAGTATCCAATACAAAATTCGAAAAACACAAAGAATGAGCCAAGTGAAGAAATTGTCCGGATTGTAATAACAGAACACGAGAGCACCGACTAGCAAAGCGATAGCGATGCGCAACCCTACGACCAGTCGAGAGTACAGAGAACTCGTCTGCTCGGTCTTATTACCGAACAGTGAGTCCAGGCCTTCACGGATTGCGTCGAGCACAAACCAGATAAATGCGAGTAGTAAGCCTAACGCGATCGCTGCCAAGGTTAAGAGACCAGTGATCACGGATGGCCACCAAGCGAGGGGCATAAAATCAAGAGCGAAAGCAAGCAGAAAAGCAGCAAACACGAAAGGCAAGCTCATGACCACGCGACCTTGAGTTGAAGAGGGTAGTTTCTCTTTTACTTTAGGTATGAGTTTGATGAGCGGTGTAGCTCGCCATACGTTGTCCATAGTTTGAACGATATTTGTCAACACCAGTTTGGCTTTGCGAGCGAGAAAATACCTAGCCACACGATCGGCATGAGCATTTATGCGTTGATCTACATAGTTATCTATAGTATCGGTATATTGGTTCAGGCCCTGAGATGTTTTGTCAGCTGATAGATGCACCCATTAGCCCCAGATGCGGGAAGGCGAAGGTAGAGTGATACGACGACTTACAGGAGCCAGCGATGAGACATGACTGCCATGTATAATAGAAATACTTGTCGAGTTTATGACCCTCTGTTTGAGACCGTTGATCACAGCCAAGCATAGAAAATAGCAGTTGTATTCCTGGAGAGTGTACCTGCTGCTCGCTTGAGTATTTTTTATCGAGTAGCAAACAGCCAGAACGTTCAATATATCGAATTCTTGACCGAAGTTTATTCTAGTGATCAGACCCGAGTTCATCGTAGCCTCGGCCAAATCCTCTTTAGCGAGCCACTGGGCACGGTCGTGCGCAATAGATCCAACAGATCTGAGGCTGGAAATCTCGAAGCCGCTTCCGAAGCGCTCGACTCGACAGACAACGCCATCCGTAAGCTTGAGTAGTATAAACTCGTGGTAGAACGGCCCTCTGGTGCTCCTACGATGATCAAGCTCCTGAAAGCTAGTAGCGCTAGATCCGTTTTGAAGTTTATACCAAGCCATAACTGGACAATCATCGTGCTGCCACTCGGGATGAAACTCCATCGTCAGTTGGGCACTACGGTCTCTCAACTTGGCTCGATCACGCAAGCGGGTAAGTAGCTTTCGGCTGGTACGACCTGTATCATCTAGCAGCGTGCCACGTGATGGTTGTGGCGTATTAGATCGCATTCTGGATCACTGATTGGGATGCGATCAAGTGGGGGTGGCAAACGAGTAAGACGATGAAGGCGGGCTGATAGTTTAGGTACAACCAACAGGTCCAAGATCTTTGAGATTAGATATAGAGGCCAATCGTCGCAACACGAAGACACTCGAGCGTCTGTTAGTATATATCACCCGGTGTAGTTGTTGGCTGGTGTTAGGCCGACAGTTAAGGGTAGAGGGGATGTATAGCTTTATACGAAGAACGATAGAATCAAGCCGTGCTACCGTAGTGAGGACCTAGGGTTGACGCCCGACTTTGATAGTTAAAAATGTTGAGTCACCCAGGGTGTTTTGATTTTGGAGCTGTACACGACCAGGTGAGGCGATCATTATCACGTCATTCGTCCTGGGACATTCTAAACCTGAGGTACGATTTGTGTAAACTATAAGCAGAAGTAATAGCCACCAGGTAGTTGGACGCACCCGTAAATCGGTCTTTGTTTAACGAGAAATGGCGTAGAGTAGGGAGACATCGGAAACCCTCATATGCATGAGACTACCTTATCGTTTTACTTCTGGTGTCTACATCCTCAGAGGCGTTCGCAAGAGTGGACGCTCGTTTAGATCCAAGCATGGTGCAAATTTATGAACTAACTGCGCGTACCTAACCGAAGGACTTTTGCACTGGTATCACTAGCCATGCTCGATTCCACACCGAGTACAGAACTGACTCCTAAAATCTAAGTACGCCTAGAAACAGAAAAAGTATCCCAGGCAAGGCGCCAAAAACTGCAAACACGACGCATTTAAGAAGCCAGTACAAGCATTTGAAAGCGCCAAGAACAACCCACGCGACCATATGATTGGGATTACAACAGCAGAGAGCGAAGATAAAGAACCCAGCAGCGAGGACATCAAGCATTACAGAGGTGATATATAAACGCAAGGGTAGAGACTCGACGTATTGCGCACTAGTTTGTGAATCGCGTTGATCGGACCCCGGTTCGCGCAAGTCCACATACGAGGGCATATTTATTCGCAAGAGTGCCGCTGCTGAGCCTAGTAGAACAAGGAATCCATAAGGCCAATAAATAAGGGGTACGTCGAAGAACAAGGCAGTAAATATGAGCAAGCTGGTTGCAGCATAATAGCCCGGCGAAGAGTCGCGGATGGCCGACATTGCCTCGGCACGCTCCATCTAGATTGAGCCTTATAAGAAACGTTTCTCGCATGCGAAACCAAACTATGCAATTTACCGATCTAAATGAGCTCTAAAAAGTTTTGTGTTTACTAGTGAGTATAGCGGGGTTTCTGGCAGTACTCTAAATTGGATGAAAGCGGAGGGAGATCGACGGGACGAGCGAGTCGAGGGTTGGGCTTGGTCACGAGGCTTATAGCGAGGAGCCTAGAGCTCTAAAAAGGTTACGAGCGAGGGCGAAGGGTGCATAGAGCAAAAACTATTCAACGAGAGGTTAAGTAGTTAAGTGGTTTAAATAAGGTTGGATGCTGGAGTCTGCACAGACAGACAGGATTGTTTTGGTCGGGTGCAAGTGCTCAAGGCCGGATCGAGACCAAGCACGTGACACTACGTCCAGATCGTCAACACGGCTCGAGCGTTCTTTGCCTCTCCTTCTCCGTATTCTGCTGAGAGATCTAACTGGGTGCCTGATACCGCGCGGATTTATCCCCCACGTTGAGATGCAACGCATATAGTCTTCATACTCTAGGAAACCAGCACAAAAGCAACCATATTAGATCGAGTAACTCACGTCCCCTTGGCGAGCGATTGGTATGAGGTTCGAGTTATATTAAAGAAGCTTTAATCAAGCCATACGTGCTGCGTGGATAAACTACATTTTGAGTCGCCCGATCTCAGATGAACGCCCTCGTAAATTACCTAGGGTTGCTTAACTCGCGAAGGATCCAAATTAGAAACCATCTTACTTGGTGAAGTCAAATATTTTCGAGTCGGCATCGAGCGAGCAGCTATTAGAGTTCAGAAACCTGAAGCTCCCGATTAAGGGATCAGCATCATCGTTCCGTACGAGCCAGTTATAGGACTGACCTGGAAAAAATTACCTTTCTTGCCGTACTCTTTATTATGGCGAAAACTCACATAGTAGCGGAGAAAGATGAGTTCACCAACGGCGAAAACGACGTACCCGCTTCGCCAGACCTTTGTCTCCAGAATACTCCCTTCTCTGCCTGCCCCGCGCATACGGCAAACGAGAATGCAAGTGTTGACTTGAACGTACGCATCTCGTTTTCAACCCTACGTCGCACACCCCGTAAAGCAAGGCCCGCTCGGAGACGGTGGGACGTGGGATCAGGATTAGATTCTAAAAGTTGTGAGTCGCCGACCTCAGATATGAGATTAAAGCTCACCAGCTTGGCACGTAGCAGATCCGTTGTCGCAAGTTGAACACACCCCCTTGGAGGAAACCGAATTCACTTTCTCGTTCCCGGGTTCGTATAAATTTCGATAATATATGCGTCAGCTAACCCAAGCAATAGCTCGGCCTTCGCAACACACCGAATATAGTCAGATCTCCAACGAACGTACTATAGCCGAGCTCCACCGCGTAATCCTCAAGCTCAGGGTGTCGAATGCAGCAAAGCAGAGGGAGCTCTTGAGCGCGGACGAAATGTTCCAAGCGTTGCAGGAAAGGGTGGACAGAATCGATGAGAACTTTCGCGAGTTTTGTGGAAACGTGGAGGAAAGCTACGCCAAGCTCGAGCGTGCTATGAGCGCTGTCCTTGTAGAGGTTCGTTCATCCTTGGTTCAATAATAGATTTCAGTAGGATTATCGTGGTGGAAAATGTGATATCTCTTACCGATTGTAAGCGTTATCTATCCCTCTCGTGTCGCTGTCGATAAGTTCAAAGAGCGTAATTGTGGTTGACGTCGGTCGCATGGCAGAATTTTGATGGGCTGGTTACTGGCGCCGTGACATGCTAGTAATGGCGCGTGTCAATAGCTTTACACTCATTCCGCTGAGTTCTCGTAGGGGTGGTTTGACGGTAAGCTCGTGGCTGAGGATAGCGCCGTCCCAAAAGACACAATAGAGGAATATCGATAGCGGATACATTCAACTGTCAGTATACATGTATCGTACAACATGAACACACCATCCGAACTATGTACGTGGATTTCCCAACCTCCAATCCCCTCTGCGTCCCTGGCCTATGTACGCCCCCGTTGCCGATCCTGCGACCTGTACGGTTTAAACACAGCCGACTCTGGGTTAAACGCTCCCTCTGGCTTCGGCCTGCCCCATCCGAAATCGAGGATGATACCACCGCCGTAGGGACGTAGGTCGTATTGCTGTCGTAGCCAAGGAAGAGGGCTTGGTGGTTCTTTTTCTGGTTCTGGTTCTGTTTTTAGTAGAGGTTGTGGGGGATCTGTTTCCACTGGGGTGAGGGTTGATGTTGAAGAAGGTTGAAGTGGTGGTACGGGAGCAGGAGTAGGGGATTTAGATCGACCATAGGACGCTACACGCTCCTGGAGTGTCGCCCAGCGGGACTGCCACGATGTTGCAGTACTAGCACTACTCTCCTCTGACACATCCTCAGTCGGCTGAGTCTCCGGCTCCGTCGTGTTCATCGCCACGTCTTCGCTCTTGGTCGACTGAGGTTGAGGTCTCGGCGGAAACTCGACCGGCTCGTCCACGAGCCATCCCCAAAAATCTCGGCGCGCGATAACGCTCATACTGGAGCGCGCTTCCCACCGCGTGATGTTAAACGGCTCGAACATGTTGTGCGGCGCGCACCAGCATCGCTTCGGTCGTTCGAGGCGGGCAGAGTATGTTATGTGGGCGGTAGAGTTGGTTGGGGTGGTTGTTGTGTTGGGGTTGAGGAGAGACTGGAGAGGTGTTGGTGTGCCGTAGAGGAGTCGAGGGAGAGCCGTTTCGAGGACGTGGGAGGGGATGTCGAGGGGGGTGGGAGCCCAGTAGCATGAGGACGTGAAGAGCGCGACAAGTAGAACTATGCAGTATAAACTAAGTCTATAGTTAGAAATGCGTAGAAACGGTCAAGAAAAATGAGGCAGGGGACGTACCACGGTCGTGCATGGAGCGTGAGAGAAAAGAGCAGCACCAGGAGAAAGAACGGAGGTGCGGTGGGGAACGGGAGGAGGAGGAGCGGGAGGTACCAGCGTGTGCACCACAT
>WSTJ01000694.1:0-19638 GCA_019623705.1 Ceratobasidium sp. 428
GCATTCCGGGCGATTTCTGCGCGTCGGTGACATGGTGATCCATCGCCCATTCGACGGAGGTAGCAAAAGTCACTTGGTCTTTTGCGTATCTCTCGTAATCTGTGTCTCGATTATACGCAATTTGTGCAGTCAAGATCTAGTATGAGACAAAGTTCGATCAATATAACGAAATAGATAGTGAAGAAAACTCGCGCATACAAGGATGTCTGATGTTAGCCCTTTTATAGGTGTGGTAGTTGTTCGGTATCGGTGCATACGATACCAAGTTCCGTGTAGCCATTGCGCATCGGTAGTATCCTAGTACAAATCGAAATCAGAAATCACACACCTAGTGCACCAAAGACAATCCTTACATGAAACTCAGATTGGTAAGGCCAACTTGGACCTCCATATTCCGACAATGGTCTTGAAGGCGATGTTCCAAGAGTTGCCACGAGGCCTGGCGAGAGGATAGCCTCGAGAGGGTGGTCGAATATTTCGTCCACTTCGTCAGGATTCGGTTTAAGAGTATCCAGAACGGATAAGTCGGTAAGCAACGCGACCACTGGAGTTACTGCTAGTTTGTAAAGCGAGAGGAATGGAGTCAAAAGACCGAGGATGTGTATATGTCTACTTGACGTCGGTAACCCAACTTCTTCGTGTGCCTCTCTTAACTTTTATCACAAGGCATTAGTAATCAGGCACAAGTGTCATGTAGAGCAGAGACTCACTGCAGTGGCAACTGGACTTCCATCGGTCGGGTCTGTTTTCCCGCCTGGTAAAGCAACTTGACCAGGATGCGAACGTAAATGTTTGGATCTCGTTGTCAACAGAACTCGTAGATGGCCATCACGTATGAAGAGGAGGATCAAGACTGCTGCTGTTTTGTTGCTGGGGAATTCGGGACTGGACAGGAGCAGGTATCAAAACAAGTTTAGTCTCTTGAAACAAGTAGTCGCGGTTTATGTCCAGTCACGCTTCAGGAAATCTACTCACTAGTCTTCCATTGAGTGGTCCGGCCAGTAGGATTGAAACCTTTTCACAAACGTCGCTAGCATTTGCTCGTTGGGGGCGAAATCAAAGTCTGATGAAACTGCTGTTCGTGACATTAGGTATCGTAGTAGACACGACGCAGGTATACTTTTTGTTGGTTAATGAGCAAAGTTGTGGGGCCCCCAGATATTAGAATGCTGGTCGAGGTTGATTTGACGAATGCTGGCACACGAGGTGGTGGTAAAGTTCATAAGCGCCCGCCGAGCTCCGAGTTAGCGGTTAGCCAAGTTCCGGTGCGTCATTAGTCCCTTGCTTCATGCACCGTCGGCAAAGTATAATTCATATTGCCATTTGAAGTCTAGACCGTGTTTTCATTATTAACGAAGACTTGCATACCTCCAACATCCTACAAGCCAATCCAACTGCTTCGTCCTCCTGGGTTGTGCAACGCAGTCTGCCCAATCTTAACTCTCAAATCCCGTTCCTGTTCCAGCGACACATTACTACCCGACCTAGAATGCCCCCAACCAGACGGTGCATCCATTATCGGGCTAGGCACAGCTTTATCGCTTAGCGAGACACCCAAGGTGTTTGTTCGTGAGGGTGAAGGTCGTAGTATCCGTGTATCTCTGCCTGAAACGACGCTAGGCAGGAAGGATTCTGCAATCCACTCGTACCAGACTTTCTGCGTATCAGTAAGCCTCCACATGTACACGTCGAGCTCGGAGTTTGCGGGGAGGTATAATGGTTCCTAGTACACAATGATCAGACGGAACGAGCGACTGAAGCGAGCTGACTCTACCTTGAAAGGGAAAAAGATTGGGAACCAACTTAGCATGTTTGGTGAGATCTTCGCCATGCGCTCAGGGTGGGTACTAATTCCCACGTCTTTATACAGAACCGCTTCGAAATATCCAGCTAACCCATGCATGAGCCCCGCATGAGGAATATGGAAAGTCAAATGACAGGAGCGGTTGTTGTGAGTGTTGGTAAAGGGAAGTCCTATCGAATAAGATTGTTATGACGAGATCTATCGTTTAAAGAGTCTAAATTACCTTGAGGGTCGAGGACAACATTGTGCGTCCTAGGATGATCAAACTCCCAACAGTCCTGGATTTTTGCTCCACACCTGGAATGGTCATCTCCTCCGTCCTCGCTCAAAATGTTCACGGCATGAAGCATGACAACGTAGGGGGTCTCTGCTCCTTTGGTTTCTCGAAGTGTTGCGCTTGGGTCGCTATAGAGTTTGGAGGCCGATAGAGGCGCTAGATAAGCTGTATACGACGCGGGAATGGAGATTCCTTTCGCTATATGCGCGTCAGCTCTGGTCCAAGGGGTAGAACATAAGCGGATTCTGACGTTTAAGCAGTCGCATCGCTCCGTCGAGACACTCGGGACTAAGTTCATTATCGCCGAATGAACCTAGCAGCTCGCTAACAAGGATGTCGACGGGTTCCGGTAGTTGTACTGAACGCATATCGCCAAATTTGATGTGGACGTTGTCGGGCCATTCACGGGCTTTGCGGCCTTGCAAACTGCACTACGTCAGATGGTATAATTCATGAATGAATCGACATACGTGACGAATGCGCTGGGGTTCTTTTCGACTGCATATATCCGAGCCTCACATCCTGCTCTCTCGACGGCGCGAATACAGTTAGATACGATAGGCCCTCTGCCCGCGCCAGCTACGCATATGATACTTGGTTTAGAACGGAAGGTTAGGTTTGGTATGTAAAGTTAGAGACGTATCTTACATTGCAGCGGCCTGGGGTCGATCTAGTAGAGCTCGGTAGACCGCCTAACAAGCGTGGTTGGTTTCGTGTGAGCACTTACGGTGATACACAGCGACTTACTTGCTCGTATTGTCTGTATTTGACCGGATCTTTTTCGAATACCTCGTACGTCACGCTAGCTAGGTTGTCCATTAGCGGCTTTAAGGGAATTAGTTCTGGCATAACGGAAGGATAGTTTTAGCATACCTGAAGAGGTGCTTGAAGATAGTCTTCGTAGCCTCGACCAAAGCTTTCTACCGTCAATCCGTCAGCTGCGTCTCTGGCAACTGCAGTAGGGCTAGTCTTCTCCAAATGTCGTACATACTGGGCATATGCCAATTCGCCCCCTTGTTTATGGTGACCCGAGGTTGTTTGAGAAAGAATAACACTCGAGCGATTCTGGACGGTCGTTAATGAGCAACAGGTTTCAGCACGATGCCAAATGGACGTACCTTGAGCACGTCACGAAGGAAGTTTTGCATGAGCTTTGGAAGAACGGGGTACCCCTTGGCGTTGGAGATGAACGTGGTTGCGGGTATAATGATGTGTTGTACGGGTTCGGCGGCCCAGCGTGCCAGGATGCCAGGCGACGCAGGGAGCGCAGGGGTCAAGTCAAGGGCTAAGGTAGTTGATTCAAAGTTAGACTAAGGTGAGTTGACGGTGACGGTAGAACACGCACCGACAGATATCCTTTGAGTTGGTCCACAT
The DNA here is from genome assembly GCA_019623705.1 of Ceratobasidium sp. 428. Classification (NCBI taxonomy): domain Eukaryota; kingdom Fungi; phylum Basidiomycota; class Agaricomycetes; order Cantharellales; family Ceratobasidiaceae; genus Ceratobasidium; species Ceratobasidium sp. 428. The sequence continues at coordinate 3,456 of WSTJ01000694.1, forward strand.
ATCATCTTGATCGTGTTCCACGTCTCCCAAGTAGCGCTAAGTTCGTCTTCATGCCCTGTTACGCCTTTGGCACCCGATCCTTCTTCTGGAGGAACGTCGCATACCGGGATCCGGATTGCGAGATTGATATACGTAGAAATGGACGAAGAAACTAGACAGTCGCTGATAGTACGTGCATATGAGGTAACCTGGTGGTTTCGTCTAGGTGCTGGAAGAACAACGTTTACTATGCCCAAGTAGGAGGCGAATTGTAGTTCTTGTCGAAGAGCCTAGGATTTTCCGGAAGTCAATACGTGTAGACACATTTGTGAAAGTTGACCGTACTATTTCCGAGTCGAATCTAACACCTTCTTCCAGTGAATCCAATTCCAACCAGTCAGAAGCAAAACCGATGACATATTCGGATTGATCTACACGGTCGTCGATCAGTGGAAACCGCTTTGATGTAGCAAAATCCGAACACACCGTTGCGTATGATATTGAGCTCTTCACGTTTAAATCCGCCACCAGCCCTCCACAATTCAGCCTCCATCAAGCTTTCAGCATCCTTTGGTCCAGAAATAATTTTCAAGTTCCCGCATTCGGTATTCTGCACCTTGACTCGGGGAACAAATTCGTGCTCTTGGGATGCATCGGAATGCCGCGATCCAGCGTCAGGATGGCTCAAGCACATCTTTTGCCAACGGTCTTTCCATCGGTCGTTGGTTATGTACAAGGCTACACTATCGTAATTCGCGGCCAAGGAAGCATCAATATGAGATTTTAGGGCATCAGAAGAAACGTGGTCATCAAGGTCAGGTTTGGTCTCCTGCGACGGAGTTGGGATGTTCACAAAGCGCGAGTAGGTTGAGCGGTTCATTGCATATGCCAGACGCCGAGTAATCACCCAAGAATATCACGAATAGCTCCGAAGCGCACTTGCAGTGCCTAAGCAGTTTTTTTCTCAGCTTTAGATCTACGAGTAGATCTCGCAGGGAGTAATGTTGTTATCCAGCTCAGAAAGCTAGTAGAAAGCAGAGCAGCAAACTCTGAAAGTCACGTGCCGCTTCAATTTGCCCTCAAGCGCTTGTTTCAATTTGCACGAGCTTCTGTCCACTCACCCACCACCTTCTACGGCCCTCATCACTTTACGTCCAACAATACCTCACGCATCGGGCGTGTCCAAGTCAAGCTTGCGATCCAAGGTATATATAAACATTTCGTACCCGACCTTGCAACTGAACGATTCGGTGGCGATCACCAGCATGGCTTGCGATCACGAGGACCACTCTGACATCGACTCTCTCTTTGGAGACGACGAGCTCGATGACGAAGAGAGTCAGGACACTCAGACTCCTCGCCCGGTCATCTCGTTTCCACGAGCTGCCGCCGTATCACAAAACGTGGGGACCATTGCACCTTTTCCGGTCCCTAGCTCATCTGAACATACTTCTTCTGGATCTATATCCAGCGCTAGCATTCCGCTCACGAGGAACAGCGTTGAGCCCCATTCACGACCAGAGGCACGAGGTAAACGTAATGCATCGCCTCCAGCTGCTCAACCAAACAAGAAGCGACGCGTCGAGTCAAATGACTCTGCGTCTAGCATGAATCTCCGAACAGCCAGGAAACCAGTCGGTGAGCCTATCGACTTGAGACGTGCGGTCTTACAAAAACGCACGCTGACCTTCAGCTCAGATGCTTCTGGATTGCCTACCTCGGCTGAGCGCGTTCCTACCACGGAGGTGTTGCAGGCTGCACGAAATCTTCTGGCGCCCAGGACCGGCCCTTCGCGGAGTCGACATAAAGCTACAAAACCCAGTCGAAAGCCGGCCCCGATCACAGCCGTCGTTTCGGGAACTGGGTCCGCTGTAGACCCAGTCGTCATACCGGACGATAATTCTGGTTCGGTGTCAAGCTCAGTACAAATACCCTCCACCCAAAACGCCGCTCAGGCATCGACGTCGCGTCGCCTCACTCGCTCCCAAGAGGCCCACACATTACTCGAAGCCCTTCCCGCCGATCCTACAGATGTTCTCTCCCAAACGCTTCGCACCATCCTTAAAACCCCGACTACAATCTCGCACAGTCGGAACCACACTCCTAGAGACATCGCTGTTTATCTCGCCAACGGCCGATACACGGGCACACCCTTCTTACGTTTATTGCGACACCTCGCTGGGCCAAATAGACTAAAAGACGCAAAAGCTGGGCTCGAACAACTGAAGAAGCTGGTGGAGGCTATGCGAATGACAGAAGAGGCGTCTAAGCCGGTTGCTGCGAGCCAGTCATCAGCTGCGTCCACCCCGATGCCAGTCACGCCCGATACGCCCAGTCTAACTGCCTTTCCGGCGGCTGAAACTTCGACGATTCTGCATCCTTCCGGACTAGGTTTTGAGCTAGATCCTTTCACATACCCCGGGTTTTCATTCGATACCGAGGTTGGCGCACCCGTCGATATTAACAAAACACCCCAACCTCCCTCCGATATCGTAATCGATCCACAGCTACTCGCCCTTGAGCACGATCCAAGCTACACTCAGCCTGTGCCCAATGATGCCCAGGGTCTCGATCTCAGTCTCGACGAGCTACTCGGCGCGCTGCCTCCACCCCCAATACCCGTCCCTGGCGTTGACCTCCCAACGGGTGCTATTGGGTCCACAGAGGCCATGGATCTGATTGGATGGGATGAGCTGTGTAACCTCCCACTCGATCTTGACGCCTGGAGTTCTATACCGGTCTCCCCTACATCTGTCGTACCTCTCGTTCAACCCGCTGTCGCGCCGTTCCAGGCTGCTGCGCAATTCCAACGGCCATTTACCTCTGCAACACAAATTACGCAGCGGGTACCAAAACAATCGGACCTGCCTCCAGGTGGTATTCGTGTTCCAACTAGGACCGAGGCATCTGCCTTGCTCGAACGTGCGCGTGCGCGCAAGGCTGAGCTCCAGGCCAAAATCAAAAGCGCGAGGCGGCAGGCTTGGGGTTGTATGGTTGAAGCTGCCGTGGAACGGAATTTGTTGGGGAAGTTACGAGAAAGAGGAGTTGGTGATAACGCCTTTAATGACTGATCTGTTTTCGTGATTGATATTTCTATTCTACTTTTTTTTTTTATTGGATTGCAGGTCCTCGTAACTTATACTTCAACAAATGTTTCTTATCTGTAAACCAGTATACATTTCGCAACTAGCTATTCACTTAGCAGACACTTTGACCTCAGCGCCCTCAGCCAGGATACGGGAATAAGGGCAGACCTAAGATAAAAGCAAGATAAAACCTGTTACGCCCGTATGCTCGCGAATGATACGTACCGTGTGAGCCTCCTGAACAAGGGCAGAGTCAGCCCCGATCGCGGTAATTTCCACACCGATGCCGAACCCGCCAGATGCTTCACCTACCAAACACAAATTGAAGTTAATTCATATAACAAATACATTTGAGGCGACGGGTTGGATACATACCAATGGAAACTGCAGCCTTGATCTTAACATCGTCCGAAAGCTTGACGTTCTTGTTTTTGGCGACGAGCTGAAGAGCACCGAGGAAACAGGCTATATATCACGAGAAATCATTATAAAAAAACGCGTCATTATGCGCTAAATACACGCACATGCATACCCCAGCGCGAAGAGCTGCAGCATATTTTCGTTGTTGAGGATCGTCCAAATTCATGTAGATCAAGGAACTACACACCTGTTCTGGGTTTTGGCCATTTCCTGACCCACCCATTTCCTTAGGAGAAGCAAGATTCACGCTCAACGAGCCATTGTCTAGCTCGGTTTTACCATTTCGCCCAGCGCCGGACGCGGTTGCCTGTCAAATTGATTTGAGATTGGGCTAAATGACCGTGTGAATATTAGGCTTTACATGAGCGGTGTACTAAATTGATATAAGTAAGTGAGCAAGTATGATTCTATGCAATATCCAATGCTCACAGCAGTTTTAGAGAGCGAAATCACTGTCCGGCGCTGTGCGAATGCGACAGTGCGGGGTACGGAGATAAGACTGCGGGAAGATGCACGAAGGGTCCCAGACAACATTTTCTAAGAAAAAGACTAAGTCTTGGTTTCGCGATCTTGTATATTTGGGCTATTGTGCAACCATACCTTGGAGGATGGCTATGTGTGTAGAGGTGGTTGTCGTTAGTCTGCAAAGAGGACAGACCGATTACGTCGCGTCAATCACGTGAGTAGCCTCCTCCACCGTAGCCCCTTCTTCTGTTATACCGCCTGTATACGTCTCCTTTGGCTCTTGCGCTTTGCGCCTCGTGGTTCGACTAGTGTTCGTGTAACGAGTAATAAATGTATTTCAAAAAAAAAGCGTCAATCACGTGACTCTTCAATTATTTGGCACCGCCACCAAACTGCCACACACTTGAAGGCCTAAATAGTATCTACACAATTATCTATCACAAGACTGCCTGATAGCGTCAATGAGCTTCGTCTATTGTCTTAAATTATCTTGAGTTTCGTGTTCCTTGAATTCTCCCCAAACGTAGCATGTCCCTCGACCGGTTGTGGCGAGTCCGCTCACTCTCAGCGTAAAGGATCAGCTAAGTGCCGTTTCCGCTATTGTCTTTTCCGCCTCCTAACGAGCTAAAGAACTCATGATAAGCATGATCAATGTCAAACAAGAGCTGTGATTGTGCACTGATCAGCATGAGTGAATGTCACTATGCATTCGACCTACTTGACGGGCTTGGTCCTCCGTAATTTCATCCGACGCTTTCATCGCATTAAGTGTAATAAGCCTATGTTAGGTTTAATTAGCCCTGAATGGGACGAAAGGTTACGTCCACCTACCAGCTTACAATCTTCCCTCGGCCTTCCCACCTAGCAGAGTCTTTAAACTTCGCATATCCAGTCATAAGCTCTTGTAATCGAGGATGCAGCTGATCCTTGGCTCGTAGTCGCAGATTAAGGGCGTCCATGAAAGTAATGAAACTCTGAGTCGTCTCGGCCACCCATTTGGCAGTTTCTGCTGATCCAGTTTGTTCGGAAGAGTGTTCGATGGTGGCAGGGACGCCAACTTGGACACGATGAAGTGCGGCGGGGTGATCCATCTGGTTCCACGATTTGATTCTAATCGAAGCGCCATGCAAGGATAACTCACGCTGTATCGTTTCATGAATTCTTCCACGTTGGGTACAGAATCCCCCACCAGTTTAAGCATCGTCTTGTACTGAGATAATAGCCTGGTGCAGGCTGGAGTATACCTAACGTGAGTGAGTGGGAGTCGGATCGATTGACTGTTGGCAGACGCACTCGGCTGCATTAATCGCATCCCGGACATAAGCCCGCTCGAGGTATTCCAAGGCAACAATTATACCAAAGAGAGTAGCCTGAGACTCATACTTCTCCCGTTCTGCGTTAGTAGAGTAAAGACGCGCTTCAGAATCCAAATCGACTGTGGGGAACTGCATCCTGGTGGTGGCTAGGTAACAACGGCAGCGCTTATAAGACAGTGCTTGGTTCAGTAGTACTATAAGCGCCGAGGCAACAACACCTCAGGTGCCTCCGGCATCAGCAGACAAATACCTCTCAACCATTCGGCATATAGCCACTTGTAGAGTGCGAAATAAGCCACGAGATCTCAAGCTACTTACACTATGTTAAATCATAGACTTAAGTTGTGACTTTACATATAGATGAGAAACACTGCCAGGGAGACACATGCTGATACAATTGACTTTGGTCAAATGTCGTTTGATGTTCTAAGCAAACGCCAAATTGACTCTCCAGACGGAAGCTTTAGATATTCCTGCAGAGCTATGATTAGGTAATAACATCAACTAATAATCTACTAACAATGGAAGAAACACCGTGGGAACCTTATGTCATACATCAACTAATTCAACTAATAATGGAAGAAAACACCGTGGGAACCTTATGTCATACTCAGGGTCTGTCTCTCTGAGACACTCAGGGTCTATCGATCCGTAAGCGCCGAGCCCCCTGCAACAGGCCCGGCGCGTAGCGTCGGGCCACCCCAACGCTCCCCCGGAGTGCAACGGGGCTCCAAAGTTTATTAGGATAAAGCTATATATCAGTTATATACACCACTCTCAATCTGCCTTGTCGATACAGCAGGATTGATCGGCATGTCTCGGCAGCAAAAAGATCACAGTGCATATAAGCTGATCGTATACAAGCAAGCCAGAACCAGAGCCTAAGTTGACTGGACACGATTATAAGGGGCGAGAAGTGGAATAGTCTGCGTTTGATATGTTAACTTTGTTGGCATTCAACATTGTCGAATGTATGCGGCACTTACAAAAATAGCAGGTGTAGCAACCTCAAGCTTCCGGACGAGGTCAACGCGAGCATTCCCAGCATTGGCTCCTTGTCCAAAGTGATTCGGTACAACATGTCCGTTGACTGCGCTACCTATGTCACCGGTGGTAGATAAGAGGAGGGTAATATGCTACCTACTCGTAAGTGTCACACGCCAACCACCGGCGTGCTGAGACTCTGGCAGCCAGTTGAGAGTTGCGCCTACCCGTTGCGACCAAGTGCTAAGGCGCTCAAGCCAAAGTATGTTAGGGTCGTCGTATGTTTCTCCAGAGTTCAAGAGCCTATACCGCCTCGCGGACATGATATGAGAAGTATTCAAGATTGGAAGTAGTTTGACGGAACAACTGGAGCTGGCGCAGTGGGTTTAAATATACGTCCTTTCGTTGAAAGTTGTGCACCCAGCTCTGTAGCACTTCATTGCACATAATCTCGCTGAAGAGCAAGAAGTCATGACTCGAATATCCTGGTTCAAGCGGGTGAGCACATCACGACCACTCCGAAAAAAACCTATCTCAGGCAAGTCGAAAAAGGTAAGAGGCAAAATACATTCCAGGAGACGCCTGTTAATCCCTGTTCACTGCAATTTTGGGGGCTTCAAACAGACGAGTCCATGAGTTGTAGCTAAAAGAATGATCCGGTGACCTATTTCAAGGGACTATGCAGCGAGGCAGCACCAATATATCGTTCGCGGGCGTGAAAATGCGATATCTAGCGAGCGCTTAGCATGAGCAATCCGATCGTACGGTTCAATGGAATAGCTAAAAAGACGTATAGATCAGGATATGTCAGGCGTATCGGTGGCAGGGCCAGCGATTGATCTCAAGTAAAATGCAAAGGGCAGCTCTGATGAAGACCCTTCAAACGCAAGCTTGAATTTTGAGGGAGCTCGTGCACGATACAAGCCACAAGCAATCTTGTGTATTGGATTCGACAGAAGCCATGCGGAGGATGTGGCTCGGGGCATACCTTTCCAAACGACCAAACGGAGCAACGGGGTGACTGGGTAACAATCATTGTGAATATATGCGTCAAACAACTGTTTTTCTAGCGAAAACAATGGAGTATAACGTGTCGCTATTATTGGAACGGCCACCTGTAGAGCGCAACGTTGAAGCACGTAAATCACACCAGGGACACTACTCAAGACTCTCGGGCGCCCAAACAGAGTGTGACTACCAGCAAATATAGACTAAAACCGAACTTAGTCCACAATGCAACGTCTTGCCCAACATCAATACTGAGGGCTTAGACTAAGTGAAGCACAAATAACGCAAGTTTACATCAATATTGCACCATTAAACACTACCAAGCCACTCTGGTCAATACAACTATGCACAGACTATACAGCGCCTTATAGGATTAAATATAGACCCATGTTCATGACACAGAAAGCTTGGAAGTCAATTTGGATGCTGAAATTCAGGAAGAATTGGGATGGTCTGCGTTTACGTCAATAATTTCGGGTGTGCTCAGCGCAGCAAGCTGCATAAATCGCTTACTAAGACGGGAGTATCAGCGTCTTCAAGTTGGCGAATAAGGTTAATCTTGGCATCCTTCAACGTCCCTCCGCTGCCCACGAAATTCTGTACGAGTTGTCCATTGACTATCATAACAATGAGCACAGAAATTTCTGAAGCTGTGTAAGTACTTACGCCGGAGTGTCACAGTCCACCTTGGCGACTGGCCTGCCCGCTCGTGTTGCATCCAAGCCGGAGCTGTGTAAGTACTTACGCCGGAGTGTCACAGTCCACCTTGGCGACTGGCCTGCCCGCTCGTGTTGCATCCAAGCCGGAGCTGTGTAAGTACTTACGCCGGAGTGTCACAGTCCACCTTGGCGACTGGCCTGCCCGCTCGTGTTGCATCCAAGCCGGAGCTGTGTAAGTACTTACGCCGGAGTGTCACAGTCCACCTTGGCGACTGGCCTGCCCGCTCGTGTTGCATCCAAGCCGGGTTAGCCCTCTGTTGGCTGGCCCAAATATCAAACGCTTGAAGCCAGAGCACTTGATCGGGGGAGTCCCCGTTGATATTGAGTATATATCGTTGAGGCAAAAGCGCAGCCATATCAGAGGGGGGCGATAGAACTGTAAGTAAAGGTTGAATCGACCGAGCGGCAGGCATGTCTCTGTTTTATATGTCTGCGAAATGGCTAGATAAACCAAGCACAGAACTAGCCTTGACACTTGTAAATGAGAGCTCGACACTAAGCCTATAGCGTGCACTGGCTCATTTCCCTAAAGAAAAGTGGATTTTGCAGCTGATTCGAGCGCGGTAAGCGACAAAACGGTCTATGAGAAATTGTTGAAGAGCCTAGTACTTGTTGCCTTTTCGCCAACGCTAATAGAAACAAGAATTTGCGTAGGCCATAACAGAACAAGGATTCACTTGAGTCACACACGCCCATGTGTGTAGTGGTTGAGCAGTCCATTGAAGCCCACGCCTATCGGTGGCACAATTTCAGGATCGAAGGGCAGCTCGGAAATTATGTGAGTGGATGCGGTAGTATCTGAGTGAAATGTCAGAACAAACTCCGACGCATTGCCTAATATTGTTTAAGGTAGTCATTCTACCTACGAATAGTACTTGTTACGGGGTACTATTTGCCCTCCCAAGAAGTATCATGGTGTAAGGAAAGCTTGAAGTCCAGAGAACATTGTGGAGGATCAGTGTATGTGGCGGTGGCTAGGATAAGCGCCCGGATGACGCTTCAAGCACAAACAATCACACGAACAGATCAGTCACTAAATCACGGACGCCACCATTGGCTACACTCGGCTTTAATCTACGCAAAGGGGCGATTCGTGTCATATAGAGAGAGCGAAACCGCTCAAGTAACTTGAACCTCGGATTTGCTCTTCTATTGCAACTAGTTTCGCCGAAGTCTACTCTCGGTCCCGATGAGTGAGATACCCTCGTACGTGGCCATCCCGACAAATGCGACTGTGCTGCAGCCTCGTCCGTCTGATTCACCAAAATCGAGTGCATCCGAGTCTCCTACGCAGAAGTATGCATCACCGTTGTCTGTCAGCACAACGCTGGAGGCCATGCAACAACGTTCTTCCGCTCAAGGGGTAGGGTCTCCGATATCCGGCTTGCCTCAATCCCCCACCCGCTCGAATACTTTTAGCATACCTAGTATGCTGCTCGCTGCAACAACTCAGTCCTTACCTCCGGCACCCTCCGCGTCCCCAAGAGAGACGTCCACTGGTAGCACCAAACTGCTTTCCAACCGTGATTCATTGTCCATCCAAATAACTACAGCCAATTTCCGTCGGTTTGTTTCCCGGAGTGGACCTGTCTTCTGGTTTCAAGATCGGGTAGAAGAAATATTCCTTTGGCGATGCGGGTGGCAATACACGGTGGCGTGGGGCTCGGCCTATGCGTTTTTGTGTGAGCAGATTTTATGAAAGAAAGAACGTATCGCCTAACCGGGTTACCAGGCTTCTACCCTCGAGTCCTGCTTATTCTACCTCAACTAATACTACTGGCCATTCTCCTGCTTAATTATCCTAGTACCGCCCGACCCCCTGTTTCTCCCAGTACCAAGCCAAACCGTAGCCCAACTCGGCAACCGCCTCAATTGCAAGCCCCCGAAGGCAGCGCAGAGTGGTACTCTAATCTCCAAGCTATTCAGAACCTCATGGGAGCTGTATCCGACGCCCACGAACTTGCTGTACAATTAATTCCTCACCTCACTTGGTCAACTTCTGCCACTCGGCCGATACTTTTCATGACTCTTCTAAGCATTCCTCTCGTTCTCTTGCCAATTCCTACTCGACAAATCTTTCTAGCGGCAGGGTTAGGGCCATTGTGCATTACTCACCCAATCGTGCAAAAAATTCTACCTGGTGTTCTTGCACAGATAACTCCGGCTATGCGCGTGGTTATTGAGCGCCTCCTTGACGATTTGAGAATGGAAGAACGGCACGTCGAGGCACGCGGTGGACTCAAGTTCGAATTGCGGCTCCCTGGTTTTCGAACAATGCATATCCCCACACCCCTCAAACTTGCACTTGGGCTCGACAGGTCGTCACAGTCGGGGCCTGGTCAGTATACTATACCAGAACCGGAGGAAGAGCGAATGCTTGAAGTAGAGTTATTCGAAAATGAACGATGGGTCGCTGGTGCTGGGTGGAAAGCTGCTCACCTCCGAGTGGGGGAGCGGCGTGGGTTCACAAGGGGACGAGATGGCTGGAGTGCTGGGGATGGTGATGTGCGAGGTTTTGAATACGGCAACGTTAGGTCCGTTCTCCCCGACTCATGTTTGTCTCGTGTTTGTTAGACGCTTACTCGATCAACCCGCGTTGCTTGGTATCCAGCAGTAATCTCACGTTTGACCTGAATCCTGGCTGGAACTTCGTCGAAACTGAGGATTGGCGAGTTGATTGGGTAGGATCGTGGTTACCGTGCGGGGCAGATAGCGGTATGTGAAGAGACACAAGCATGCTTTGGCGGTGCTAACTCTCGCTAGATGGCTGGGTGTATACCAATGACTCATGGCTCAATCCTCGACCATTCCCGCCGAACGAGCTTGTGCAACCTGCCTCGGGGGCAGCAGGCAATCCTACAGGTCCAGGAGTCACGAGAAGGCGGCGGTGGAGAAGGCGGATATATCGGGTGGACTTCTAGGCCTCACACTGTTCTACCTAATTCACTGCAATGCACTTGGTGATAGACTTTGACCGCTGTGATGCGACCACTGAGCAAGCGACATCTACAGGGTTTCCAACTATGCGTTGGTTCACGCATAGAGCCCCACTATCTCCCATTCATGCGCCTTGGCCACTTTAGAGCGCGGAGATGAGTGTAAATGTTCTCTGGATGAAGAGTATTGCATCTAGGTTTGTCCATCACACGACCACTCCCGTCCAACTTTAATGTCCACCTGGTACGGTTATTCCTCCACGGAACAATAGGCTGAACGAGCCAAAGATCACCCTCTCCCTAAGTAACTAGCGCGATAGGCAGGAGGAATTCGTGATTGGCGCTGGGCACGTGCTACCTTTTCCATATCATATGCGTGAGTTAAGTTCGTGCCTCATGTATTGAAGAGCATTTGTATACGTCTCTTTAACATATACATAGGGGTTTGTTTATTCGCGGTCTGTATCATGAGCCCGCCCCCGGCAGAGTACATCCTAGAACGAGCATACCCTGGTTTCGAACGGAAAGAGCCCGTTATTCCAGCACATCGTCATCGAACACTGCGACCCTCGGTTTCCCCCGGCTGTCTATGACACTGAGAACGGGCTAGTTAGTCAAATACTCTATATGGCCAAAGGACCGTTCCTTACCCTCGGTACATGCCGGTGCTATTCAGCGGCATTGCGACTGTTCAAGGCAAACTTAATGTGTGAAATGCTTCGAAATAGTCTCCGCTCACCATTGCCCTTATTGTCTAGAGCAATAACCCCACCCATTCCGCCCGCTTGCTTCAAATCCTCTATGACTCCTTTAGCGGCATCCTTTAGACTCTGACCTTGGTGCTGCATCCGTCTTGCCAAACTGACTGCTGTCGCCTCACGAATGAAATACTATGCGGAAAGCGCTCGTTGGATAGAGATGCTTGCAACAAGTCAAGGGACTCACGTCGCCATCTCCGGTACCCGAGACCCCTACTGCGCGCTCCGTACGCCTATTCTTCCCAACCATTCGAAGCAGCCCAGCCCAGAGGCCGCGCTCAGGCTCTGTCCATGACTCCGCCCAAAAACCCGATCCCATACTCGGTGTATCCCCTACACGTCCAACAAGCTTGTTCGTTTTTCCGCCTGTGCTAGTGCAACACGCAATGTGACCATTGATGTCCAATGCCACGGCGCCTACTGTGCCAGTCGGGAGTTGATCCAGAGATGGATATGATGAACCCTCGCCGGGTTTGGGCGCCCCTGGAGGGAATGGATCTTCTGGGAGACCTAAACCCCGTCTATGTTCTCTCCATCGGTGCTCCGTGAAGTAGTATGATGGATCGACGAGCGTCTGTCCAACTTTCGCTCCAAGTTGCTCTGCGGCTTCGCCAGACAAGAACGCATGTGGTGCAAGATCGGGTTCAAGATACAGCGCCCGGGCCATCTGAGACGGGTTCTTGGCATGAGTGAGGAGTGTGAGCGAAAATCCTTTGCGGGAAGCGGGGACGGAAGGATTCGAGGGAGGTGGGTGTGATAGCATTATCGAGGACTCAAGCTCGTTCTGAAAGTATGTATGTATGTTAGTTCAGACTATGAACGGACAGATGGGATGCTCTACCTTTCCTGCGACATTGAAAACTGCACCATGTCCCGAGTTGAATAACGGACAGTCTATATAGAGTAGCAGTTATGAGGCGACCTGCTACGAGATGTTTAGTAGGACTTACCCTCCATCGAAGTAACTGCCGCTACGACCGCATCCATAGCCTGTCCTCCGGACTGTAGCACAGCGTTTCCAACGATAAGCGCCTTCCTTAGAGCATCCCTGTAGAGTTCTATCTGCGCGGGCGACGAGCTATGATTTCATCTTCAGATTCGAGTTCGTCTTGAATTCTAGAGCTTTTGCTGCAGTAGTTCAACATACTTCTTTCTCAGGAGCAGCCCAGCACCTATCGGCAAGTTTAGTGAGGATAAACAACAGGCGAAGCTTAATCTAAACCTGCCTCCATGGATCACGAGCACCGGTCCAAATTTACTCCGTTGACAAGACGCGAGCGAATTAGTGCTCGATTTCTCCGACAGGTCTGGTACAATAGGAGGATCCGTTCGCCAGCGCATGGTGGTCGTCGATAGCAGCTTACGTCCGGCTGATCACGTAATGATTGCCGGAATCAAATTGCAACCGAAATCTTCATCTGGGCAAGCCTTCGTCCAGCGTTTGCCTTCCCGTCATTATTTCGGCGTTGCGATTTCAGAATGGGCAAAACAGATATTGCAGAGGCACAAATCAAGGGCGATTTTGCCATCAAACCAGAGGCCAAGCAGCCTCAGCTCGATACATCGCAGGTGGGCTTGTTGATTTTGTTTAATTGTGTCTCAACACGCTAGATTTATCCATATATAAACAGTGGCCGTTACTGCTAAAGAACTACGACAAACTTCTTGTGCGCAGTGCGCACTTTACTCCCATTCCTCAGGGATGTAGTCCCCTTAAGCGAGACTTGCAGTCATATATCAAGTGCGTCCAAATTTCGTTTGAATAGCGATAAATTCATAACGTTCTCAGATCTGGCGTCATAAACCTGGATAAACCTTCTAACCCTTCGTCGCATGAGGTCGTAGCTTGGATAAGGAGAATATTGCGGGTAGATAAGACTGGGCATAGCGGAACGCTTGACCCCAAAGTCACTGGCTGCCTCATCGTGTGCATTGACAGAGCAACTCGACTTGTCAAGAGCCAGCAAGGTGCAGGTAAGCACAAACCACCTCATCTCCCTAAGCTCTAAAATTATCTGATACCTGTAGGCAAGGAGTACGTCTGCGTTCTCCGACTCCATGGCGTTCTCGAGTCCGAAAAGGCACTCCCCCGCGCACTCGAAACGCTCACCGGTGCACTCTTCCAACGCCCACCTCTTATCTCCGCGGTCAAACGTCAACTCCGGATTCGTACCATTCATGAGAGTAAGCTACTCGAGTTCGACAACCAGCGCAACTTGGCCGTGTTTTGGGTTAGCTGTGAGGCGGGAACATATATCCGAACACTATGCGTGCATCTTGGACTTTTGTTGGGAGTTGGCGGGCATATGCAGGAGCTACGACGAGTAAGAAGTGGAGCAATGGGTGAAAATGATGACATTGTGACCATGCATGACGTCTTGGACGCTCAGTGGACATATGACAATACTCGAGATGGTACGTCAAGCGTATACTGGGCATGGGCGTTCTATTTACTGTTGCCTCTTAGAGTCCTACCTTCGCAGAGTAATCCGGCCGTTGGAGTGTTTAATGGTTGGGTATAAGCGAATCGTCGTAAAGGACAGTGCCGTCAACGCCGTCTGCTATGGCGCCAAGCTCATGATTCCAGGACTCCTTCGTTATGGTAATTTTTCTCCTTGAGCGATCTCCTGCCTCGCACTTATCATTTTACCCAAACACCTAGAGGCTAATATCGAAGTTCACGAGGAAGTCGTTCTCATGACCACAAAAGGAGAAGCAATTGCCCTCGCCATTGCACAAATGTCTACCGCAGACTTGGCTTCGTGCGACCATGGGGTCGTCGCAAAGGTCAAGCGTTGCATAATGGAACGCGATACATACCCGCGTCGATGGGGCCTGGGACCGAAAGCTCTGGAGAAAAAGAAGATGGTTAAGGATGGCAAGCTGGACAAACATGGTCGAGCAATCGAAGGTGTTACACCGTCTGGGTGGACGAAAGAATATGTGGACTACTCCGTGCCTATCGAGGACGCTATCCCGGTATGTATTTCATTTCATGATTTCTCGGCAAGCACCGATCTTATATTCGTAGACACAACCACCACCCGCCCCAGCCGCTGTCCCTCCCGCTACGATCGAAGAAGTGGTGGAGGAAAAATCGAAGGAAAAAAAACGCAAGCGCAAGTCGGAGGCTACTGAGGCAGACGTAACTATGGAGGAACCAGCTGCCCCAGAGGCTGAGGAGGACGAGGAGGCACGGAAGCAGCGTAAGAAGGAGAAAAAGGAGAAGAAAAAGCGGGAAAAGGAGGCGGCTCTACAGGAGGAGCAGGCTGCTGTAAGTTTTTACTTCGTTGGGCCTGCAGCTAGAGAAACTAACAAGACCCGAACCAGGCGCCCGAGCGAAAAAAGGCGAAGAAAAAGAAGGAGGAGGACGCTGAATCTGATTAAGTCGAACTATGAGCTTAGTTTTGTGTATTCCACAAAAGGCGTTTGGACGCTTTGTACTGTATTTCCCACAATGTTTTGCATCAACATTTTGTCAGGCTTCACGCATGTCGCCGACGCTACGGACAGGCCCGGTCAGCTTATTGAATAGGGGTGCGTACACCCCAATTGGACGAATGAAGATGCCAAGAGTTTGGCGGAATTCATCGAGCAGCTCCACCAGATCCACAGCCGGCTTGATGATCATCAATGGAGCTGAGCGGAGGGACAAGATGCGATCTCACGATCAAAGGGCCAACGCCGGAAGAAGATGACCAAACACGCCCCAAGATGCCGGTACTACCTTGTATGCATTACCTTACGCATTTATATCGTGGTTCAAAAACAATGAAATAATGGATTTCGACTCCATCAACACTAAACTGGGACATAAGTCAAACTGATAGCCATGAGCCACACGTACTTTACGAGTTGCAGACGAGTAAGCTTGGGTGCGCGGGAACTGATCGGCCATTCGTAAACTTTCGTAAAACTACGTTTATCCAACGTTGCAATACCCATAAATCGGTGTGCTATCTTACAGGTAATACCGATCACCTATATTACCCATTCCAGGGGTAATCGACCAAACCCGCCGTCCCTGCGAGCCATCTTCGTTCGCCAGCCAGTTTTCTTGGAGTCCATCGTCAACGGCCCCACATACGAAACGTATAAAGGGAAAGATTCTCCTAATTACGGCCATACCACCACGGGGGACACCTAGATAAGTGATGAACACGATCTGGTCCTCTGGTACTCCATGATCCAATAGGACTCGGATTGCCATTAACGCCGCCGCCCCGGTGCCAATCTGTACGAAAGAACGTGTGAGCAAAGTGACGTATGACTGGTTGAATCACTGACCTGGGCATCAAGGAGAAAGACCCATGCGTTTTTGCTCCTCTCTCGCTGTTGAACGACTGACGGCAACATGTTGTGCAGCAGCATCGGCTCTCCAGTCGAAGGGTTTGATTGGATTAGCAGCGATCCAATAGCAATATCTCGCAAAACCCTCCGAAGCCCCATTTCTAGCATCCCGCCTGCGCGAATGATCCTAACGATGTGAAGTCGTAACGAATAAGCTCAAGC